>JACEGR010007063.1:0-53561 GCA_014170235.1 Listronotus bonariensis
TTGGTTTGGGAACCTGAAAATTGGAGTGAAGGGTACTATCGTCGGCGAAACTATGAATGAAATTAGTTGTGGACGAGAGAAGGTCGTTGATGTGAAAAAGAATCAATGTTGGTGCCAGAACTAAGCCCTGAGGCACTCCAACATTTACTTGGTGAAAGCTTGAAGAATGGCCGTCCACAATAACTGATATACGTCGATCAGATAGATAACTAGAGTTTCTTGTTAAATGCCTATTATCTGAGAAGTGTCCATTTGCATGTCCCAATTTTATTAATAATCGTTTGTAAATGGGGTGATCTTATTTAGAGTTTGGTATTATTCCGTTCTATGTCAAAGCATTTTTGTATTAAAACTTGTGGAAATAATCGAGCATATGCGATAATTTTTGGGAAAAGTGTAATAAACCATGAAAATTTTTACTAAACCTCTATTACCAGAAACATAAGGTCTGTTTTACTTTCTACTATTACTTACTATTGATATTATTTCAGAACTTGTGCTTGCTTTCCACTGTCCGATGATTTATTTATAGAAATAATCAATTTAGGATAATAATATACCTGTAGTTAATTCGTAAAATACGTATTTTTTTGTGAAGCAATCTATCAAAACAAGCACTTATTTAATTTAATAGTATGTTTTGGATTTCAAGGCAAAATCGTTTAGTATAATAATTTTGACATGGATTTAAAAATATAATTTAACTTTTTTTAATAATATTTTTCCCATATATTTATGGATATTTAATACTTCACAATTATTTTCTACTTACCTATCTACCTACTCAGTAATTGTTTTGGTAATTATATAGCGTATTTTTGGATATTCTTACCAACTGGGAACTTTTTAATTAATAACTTTAAGAAAAAAATGTGCCTTTTCCTAAAGAGTCCCGCTTGGTGAGAAAATGCATTTCCACAATAATATTTTTATGTTGGATGTAAAGATGGGTCCATATTTAATTCATTCTGAAAGCGATGCCGCCAAGTACACAAAAATGATAAAGTAAACAAACCTTTTCGAATGCACATAGCCTCGGACATAGCCTGAGTACATATTTTAAGATAAATAATAAAAAATACATTGCTAAAACACGTATCACCTACGTACAAAACATTCTCTTATTTCGCCTCTGCCTACTATAAAACCGGTGGCACGTGGCGTGGTACTAGAAACTCGTCTGGTTAAATATTTTTTGCTGCAATAAATCATTGTTCACAAAAGGGTTTCTTTACTTTATCATTTTTTGTGTACTTGGCGGCATCGATTTCAGAATGAATTAAAGTTGGATCCATCTTTACAGGGTGGCTTTGAAAAAGGGCCTGTTTCCAAAATAATAAAAGACGTGAGCTAAACTGACCAAGAGTAAATTCAAAAAGTATTTTTATTTCTCATAAAATGTCTATTTATTTCTATGAAACATCCATAAATTAAATGACAGAACATAAAAATATATGTTTTCACGACCGTTAAAAAAATTTTTAATCGTTAACATGAAGTTAAAGTACTCCATGCCAGTACACTATATAGTGTTAAGAAAAGTAACTTTTTTAACCCTTTGAATTAGTGCTTTGTTTCAATGCCTACTACAATAAACCTAAATATCAATTTATGAAATGTAACAGTAAACGCGACATCAACTGAACCAAACGCTCAAGTTACCTTTGATTTTGTCATTATTTCTTTTAGTTCTTGAAATTTGACAGTTTGCAAATAATTTTTTTTTAATTATTGAAAATTATTAGTAATAGTGAATGTGAATGGCTAAGAAATTAAAAAGGAATTTATACCGTTTTAGAATTATTTCTACAAAAAGTAAGCAGGTACATTAAATTTTCTAAAATTAAATAATAAATGCATAGTTATGAAGAGGATAATTATCTCTTAAAAAATAAGGAGGCTATGCTCTTTTGTTGCAGTATAATAGCTGTGCTGCAAAAATTAAAATTAATAAGTGTAGATAAATAAAACATGTATCAAATAGTGTTTTGAGAAATTTTTATACGGTCATGGAAAAAATATATAAAACACATACATAAAGTGTCTTTTTTTACTCATGGGATTTCCCATTCGTAAAAAAAGTATCGCTTTATGCACTTGTTACATAAATTACTGTTATAGAAAAGCTGCATGCAAAATCGATTAACAACATTTTTTGCTCTTTTTAATATGTCCAATGTCAAAATTAGACAGTTCTCCTTAACTCTTGTTAAAAGTGCAGATATCCAAAAATGTAACAGGATCATCAATCAAATTATCATTAGGAATAAAAATTCTTAGTGATATAATTTACGTCATCAATAGTAATCTTGCAGTCAGGGGCGGTCATATCGACTTTCTGAGAGAGGGGAGCCATGGGCCGAGAAGAAGTGTGTGAGGTGGCAAAAAACAAAAAAATTTAAAGGAGGTTCAAATGTTTTGAAGAGCAAAAAAAGGACCTCTAACCTCTTTTATTGTTTTCACCTTTCATTTTTTAAATAAACCTCCTTCCCACGTATTTGAAAAGGTCCTCACTCTTCAATTCCATCATCAGCCTCACCCCTCGGACCAACATTGAGGGGAGGCCATACTCCTCCCCCTATGACCGTCCGTGCTTGCAGTACCTGTACAGGGCGTGTACTAAAGAAGTTGTGATTTTTTAAATTTGAAAATATAAAAACGTGGGATCAACTCAGGAGGGACAAAAACTCCTTATTTTAAATTTTTAGAAAAACTGCAAGTAAAATATTTTTACTCTTCAGCTGTTATAAACGAAGTTTGCAAGTAATATATATTTTTTTAATTTTTGCATAAAATCCTCGATAAAAAGTTTGACGTTAGATAGAAAATCAAAAATAAAAACATTTTTGCTTTTCAAAAACATCGATTACTTTAATTTGAAAACAGAACCTTTTTGAAGCCATCCTGTACATCCCACATAAAAATATTCTTGGTGACATTTATTTTCTCACCATACAAGTCATTTTATGACGAGGCAATTTTTCCGTAGAATTAATAATTTTAAAAATCCCATTTGGTATAGCTAGACCCATATTTATTTCATTCTAAAAGCAATGCCGCCAAGTACACAAAAAATGATAAAGCAAATAAACCCTTTTGTGAACACATGCGTTACAGGTTTTATGGTACGCCAGAGACGAAATAAGAGGATGTTTTTAAAGTACGTGATACGTGTTTTCGCAATATTTTTATTTATTTATCTAAAAAATGTGTAATCAGGCTCTGTTAGAGGCTTTGTGCTTTCGAAAAGGTTTGTTTACTTTATCATTTTTTGTGTACTTGGCGGCATCGCTTTTAGAATGAAATAAATATGGTCTTAACTATAAGATCTTCTGAAGACATATACATATTTATCCAAACGTTAAAGTGTCTATTTCCACTTCTGAAACCCTCTTGAAGTTTATTTATTATTACTTTTAGATATCTTTTTAGGAAATAAGGCAATAAATCCCTAGTATCTCCAGTGGAGTGTTTACATGGAACCTTCTTTGCTATTTAATTTTAACCAGAAGGTACTCAATAAAAAGAAAAAACCTTATAATAATAAACATTTTATAACAGTCCTATTTTGTGATCCCTAAATTGCATTTAATAAAAATTACACAGGTTACAGTATTATAACCGAGATCATAACTTACTCTTTTTCTCAAAATAATATGAAACCATTTTTGTTAATCAGTAAATCTTTGTTTTAGTTTTTGTAATATAAATATAAAGTTTTGTTTCACACAGTTTTGAACATCAATTTTTTATCCATATACTAAATAAACCTACGTTTGGTATTTAATATGACCTTTACCAGCACAGCAGCAAAAAAAACCATTCTGCCTGTATGTTGGCCTTCAGGTCTTGTTGAAACACATTTATCGCTTCCCCTAGGGCCCCATTTTAATAAGGGCGATTTGGAGTGGCCAGCCCGCTTTCCTGATTTGAGCTCTTCTGATTTTTCGGAATACACTGATATGTTGATTCACAGGGGAGGCGGGAATTCCGGGCTGCTTAAAATTAGAAGAACACAAGAAAAAATTGTGAGATGGCCAACTTTTGACTACCAATTCATCCTTAGAAGGCAAAATACATCGCAAAACCATTAGAGAATTATTGCAAGTTGCCTTATTAAGCTTGGGTATTATTAATACCGGCCTTATTGAAATAGTGCTTTTACCTATAATTTAGAGTTATTGCAAATCATGTTGACAGTACCATTAACCTAAAAAAATGCAAAAGTTTTAGTGGTTTTTCTTTATTGTTTTGTGTCGTAGGGTTTTGTTTTACACAATTACAGAATTACATGTGAATAAGCAAGGTTTTAAGTATTTTTAATTCTAAAAACTTTTGGATTTTGTGTTCGGTAGCCGTTCGGTTTACACGAACAGTTCCGAAGTTAAAATAAGATGAAAATAAGGCACGACCTAAAACCGACATAAATAAAGCCAGGCACTATCCTTATTAAGGGAGTCCTTTTCGCACCATGCATCTGCGCAAGCGCAGATTTCAAAATAAGGCCAGTATTATTAGTGCCAGGCCTTATTTTACTGTGCAATCTTTCTCTATTATTTCTGGTTCCGATTCTTTTTTTTATTGGCAAAGTGGTGTGATTTTACTGATATTTCGAGAGGGAACTTGTACTACCTTGAAGAAGCCGATCCTTAATTTAATAGGTTATTTTCCAAGTGAACCTTTTATATTTAAACAAACGTTGAAGTGCCCATTTCCAATTCTGAAACCCTCTTGAAGTTTATTTATTATTACTTTTAGATATCTTTTTAGGAAATAAGGCAATAAATCCCTAGTATCTCCAGTGGAGTGTTTACCTGAAACTTTCTTTGCCATTTAATTTTACCAGAAGGTACTCAATAAAAAGAAAAAACCTTATAATAATAAACATTTTATAACAGTCCTATTCTCTGATCCCTAAATTGCATTTAATAAAAATTATACAGGTTGCAGTATTATAACCGAGATCATAACTTACTCTTTTTCACAAAATATTATGAAACCATTTTTATAAATCAGTAAATTTTTGTTTCAGTTTTTGTAATATAAATCTAAAGTTTTGTTTCACACAGTTTTGAACATCAATTTTTTATCCATATACTAAATAAACCTTCGTTTGGTGTTTAATATGACCTTTACCAGCACAGCAGTAAAAAATTACAATTCTGGCTGTATGTTGGCCTTTAGGTCTTGTAGAAACACAAAAATCACTTCCCCTAGTGCCCCATTTCAATGAGGGGGATTTGGAGTGGCCAGCCCGCTTTCCCGATTTAAGCTCTTCTGATTTTTCGGAACCCGCTGATATGTTGATTCACAGGGGAGGCGGGGCTTCCGGGCTGCTTAAAGTTAGAAGAACACAAGAACAAATTGTGAGATGGCCAACTTTTGATTATAATTCATCCTTAGAAGGCAAAATACATCGCAAAACCATTATTTCTGGTTCCGATTCTTTTTGGCAAAGTGGTGTGGTTTTACTGATATTTCGAGAGGGAACTCGTACTACCTTGAAGAAGTCGATCCTTAATTTAATAGGTTATTTTCCAAGTGAACCTTTACAACGCAAACGTCGCCATTATTTTATTTTAGGAAGAGCAGTTATTAACGGACCCATAATACATGATGAATTTAGATATTATCTAACTGTTTATGAAATATTTGGAGCTGTAAATTTTAATTGGACTGTTAAGTTGATTGTTTTAGGATGTGTCGTAAGTCAAATAGGTTTCTGGCTTTTCATGTAATATGCGGTAACATCCTTAATTTGTATGAATATGCATAATTTTAATTGATATTAAAACATCAATTTTCAACATTTATATAAAAAGAAAGTATAAGAATATACGAGGAATGAAAAATGTGTGTTTTTTTATCTTTGGACAATCCACGAAGGCTCAAAGCCTAAATACTAACGTACCGTGGGTATCTTAAGCAGGGTAAGAGGAAGTTTGTTAACACGGGACTTAAAAACTTGAAGATTTGGTGGGGAAGGAAAGACCACCGCTGGCAGTAGGTTCCACAGTCTAGAAACTCTAGGGATAAAAGAACGAACGAAATGGGAAGTTCGGGGCCTATACTGGATAATTCGTCGGCGCAGAAGCCGTAAAAGTATCTATAGAAGAGCGATAGATCTCCCACAGCTCGACGATGGGCAAGAGAAGGAAGTCTTTGAGTAAGTAAAGGATCATTAATAAGACGAATAGCCCTTCTTTGAATGGCATCAAGAATGCTGAGGGTTGTAGGGGGATGCTATTCCCCAGACAAGAGAACAATATTCCAGAGAGGGTCGCGCTAAGTAATGGTAGGGGAGCACAAGAGGGGATTTCGAGATTTACTACAGCACGGCAGATTAATATACCGAAGGATATCATGTACCCGGTTAGGTACCTCCACCAAATATGAGCCCCGTATTCAAGGCCGATCGTAAAAAAAAACAAAAATATAGACATCAGAAATTTTTGAGATCGTCAGATTAAGGTAGGGTAAGTTAAAGACATGCTAAACAGTGTATGTTCCACTAATCTGACAATTTGAGAGTGACGTAAAGAAAGCAGTGGGCTACAAAGTTGTAAAAAACGTCATTTTGACATTCTTGAGTATTTTTTTCTTTTTTTTTATCTTTGGACAAACCACGAAGGCTAAAAGCCTAAATACTAACGTACCGTGGATGTCTTAAGCAAAGTAAGAGGGAGTTTGTTGACACGGGACTTAAATACTTGAAGATTTGGGGGAAGGAAAGACCTCCGCGGGCAGCAGGTTTCACAATTTACAAACTCTAGGAATAAAAGAACGAACAAAGTGGGAAGTTCGGGGCCTGTCCAGTTGGACCGTATAGGGATGCATACGCGCGGAACCACGAGTTTCTCTGTTGGGAACAGTGAGTGGAGGAACTATACTGGACAATTCTTCAGAGCAGAAGCCATTGAAGTACCTATAAAAAAGCAATAAATCCAACACAGCCCGACGATGGGCAAGAGAGGGAAGCCTTTCTGTAAGTGAAGGATCATTAATGAGACGAATAGCTCTTCTTTGAATAGAATCAAGAATGCTTAGGGTTGTGGGGGACGCCATGCCCAAGATATGAGAACAATATTCCAAGGGAGGTCGGATTTGGGACACATATAAAGTGTACAAATTAGAAGCAGAAAAATACTTTTGGCTCAAAAGAGAAATCCAAGCTTTTTTGAAGCTGCCGTGGCTATAGATACAATGTGTTTATGCCAGTTAAGGTTACTTTCAAATGTGACGCCCACGTATGGCAACTTTTTTTTATTTTGAAGAAAATAATTTAAGGATAATCAAAAATATATAATCCGATACCATCCGAACGATTTCTAGAAGCCGGAATAATAACAGTATTTTTCTGACTTTTCTGAAACATCTATAGCTGCTTTTCCCACCGATGAAAAGGTATACATTATAATTTAACATTTTTTTCTTCTTATCATTTAAGCCTTGCGACAAAATAGGCATAGATAACCTACATTTAGATCGGCAGTGGCAAGAAGCATTTTTCAGATCGATCTCGCGCAGTGGCGCAGTGAATAGAGCTTTGATCTTCGAAGCCAGAAGTCACCGGTTCGATTTCCAGCGGGGAGACATATTTAGGTAGTAGGTATTTAAAAATAACGACCGTGGTGGCACTACCGCGTTGTCTAAAAGGTCCTGTGAAACTGCATGTTTCAGTGCTTGGATAACGCTGACGGAACTGGGGGAACAATGGGTTACACATCTAATAACCCGACAGCCACGATACTCTGGTATTTAGGCATATGCCTTCGTGGGATGTCAAAAAATAAAAAAAGTAAAAAAATGGACGGGAGGACGAACATGCCGTGGCAAAATACAAACACCGGCACCCCGTACCCTCCGTCCGCGGTCTGACCGTGACG
This sequence comes from Listronotus bonariensis, assembly GCA_014170235.1. Taxonomy (NCBI): domain Eukaryota; kingdom Metazoa; phylum Arthropoda; class Insecta; order Coleoptera; family Curculionidae; genus Listronotus; species Listronotus bonariensis. The sequence goes on from JACEGR010007063.1 coordinate 7,887, forward strand.
CTCATTAGCTACCGTACTACGAACAGAAAACCAGGACGCCGTCGAGAAATTCTTTCTGATAATGCGGATAGTCTGTTTGGCGTCAGGCGCGTTCACCCTCGATTTGTTTGCTCACAAGCCCGTTTTTTCGCCCATGAAATGTAACTTTTGTTTCGCGCAAGTAATAACATTGGCAATCCATCGAGATCATTGAAAATAGGTCTCTATGACGCTCGGGTCGATCCCCATTGTTAACAAACAAATGTTTTTAAAACTTAAGCTCCGAAACTTTCTTTTTCATTTATAGTCACCCACAACTTAAACATTAATTAAAACTTCTTCGCCTGAAGTATTAAAACTAAGTATTATTCTGCATCTAACTTTTACTTTGATAATTTTCTTTAAGGACAGAGGAGATCATACTAAAATAAAATTTAATTATTTACTACATTTAAGTTGTTAAATTTAATTATTTACTACATTTAAGTTGTTAACAGACTTTGAATGAATTCGTTCTTTGTCTAACCACTACCTGCTAGTGTTCAACACATTGAAACTCAGTTGAAGAAATCGAGCTGGCACGACGTGTAAAGAAACGATTCTCTGTGGGATTTAACTTAATATTAATTAAGGAATTCCATAAAGCATAAAATAAAGAAATTCGATCCATTGTATTTTACGCTTTTCTTTTTTTTTGGGTATATAATGATAATTATCATAATTAATTAAAATAATTTTGTAATTTTACGTTTAAGGAGCGAAGAAGCATTAATATTTATATTGTATCTAGACTCGTTTTTAAATATTTCATTTTTTGCTTATAAACTTTTTTTAATACTCCTATTCCTTTAATTATACATACATATGTAGCTCAAGAACCTGACGAAGCATGAACTCAACATAACGCTTTTCTTATTTGCTTCTTTTATATTTTGGTACTAATTATCATTAATATAATTATTTAAAAATGTTTCATTTAACAAAAAAAATAAGCCATATTCTTACAATTAACAAGAACTAAATAGTTTTTTTTTTTTTGAAAAATATAAATAAGGCAAACAGCTCTTCTTTGAATGGAATCCAGAAGCTAAGGGTTGTGGGGACGCCATGTACCAAATATGAGAACAATATTCCAAATGGGGTCGTATTTGGGGCACATACAAAGTGTATAAATTAGAAGAGGAAACATACTTTTTGGCTCGAAAGAAAAATTCAAGCTTTTTTGAAGCTGATGTAGCTATAGATACAATACAATTTGTTTATGCCAGTTAAAGTTACTTTCAAATGTGACGCCCACAAGATTGAAGGTGTCTTTGCTCTGTAAAACTTGGCCGCTCATAAGTAGAGGATGAGTATTTGATGAGTCTTTTCGCTACAAGGAACATGATTGTGTTTTGGATGCATTAAAATGAACGAGATTTTTGGCGCCTCAATCTAATATTAAATTAAGATCCTGCGAAAGAGATATCTGCATCGCTCTGCGTTTGTTTTCCAAATCAGGTTTCGTGATGGGTTTAGGAACCTAAAAACTGGAGTGAAGGGTACTATCGTCGGCAAAACTATGAATGGAGTTAGTTGTGGACGAGAAAAGGTCGTTGATGTGAAGAAGAAACAATGTTGGTGCCAGAACTGAGCCCTGAGGCACTCCAGCATTTACTTGGTGAAAGCTTGAAGAATGGCCGTCCGCAATAACTGATATACGTCGATCAGAAAAATAACTTGAGAGCCAAAAACAGAGTTTAGTTGAAAGGCCTTAGGAAGGAATTGAGGAGCGCATCATGGCAGACATAGTCAAAAGCTTTTAATATAACAAGAGCAACGATCTGGGACTTACCTAGAAACTCAAGAGACTAAATTTGGCACCATTGACGGATATCTAATATAACAGACTTCTAACCGGTTAATGTCAAATATCCAATTATACTGAGTGTTAACCACAATAGAATGCACAGACTATAAGTAATCATTTTAGATAAAAAAAGTAATTAAAACATTTTCACGCATGTTGGACTTAAAACCCGTATCATCGATTTAAATAATTAGGGGAAAGCACATATTTAGCTTTAATTAGCAAATTTCTTTTAAAAATATCACTTATTCTACATTTAAGTAGTTTCATTAAATATTTACTACCTATTAATAGCTTGATATGATGAGGTTTTAATTTAATTTATTCAAATAAATATGCATTATTAATTAGAACTGAGCGTGCACAATTTGCAAGTATGTTTTTTTTTAAATGGTATTAAATTCAAAATTTCTTGTGTAGAAACAGTCGGACCAATTTTAATAAAATTTAGCTTAAACAGGTAGTGCGTAGCACTTCAAAATATTGTTTCGAAACACCTCGTATAAAAACACCGCCTTCGTTTTTATACCTTTATTAACAATGGAACGTAACTATGGTTACAACAACGACAAAATCTTCACTTGTCAATGTCTCGAAGTTTACAGCACAAAAGTCGAATCTATACTAACTGATCGGAGGTTTCCCGTCGCCCTTTTATAGTATGGTGGAAGAGTAAAGAATGATCTAGAATATTCGAGAAATATCGTGAAAATTCCATAATTCAGGATAGCATATATAAAAGTTCTCAATGGATAATTCGGGCGTTTTCGGAAACCTTCGAAAGTGATGAAAGAACTTGGAAAAATTAAGGTAAGTTATTTAAATAAATTAACAAACTAAATTAAATGATCCTAACTCTCTAAAATTCTATAACCTAAACACATTTTTGAAAGTCTGTAACAATATTCAATGGGGAATATTTGCCAATGCGTAAAAAAGAGACGGTCTAAAGAAACAAAAAGGCAAGCCCATTTGTCATCCTATCCGGAATGTTTACATGCAGGCATTCTTTGCCCAAACTCTACCTGCTAATGTTGAACATAATGAAAATCTATTTAAACGTATCGAGCTCGCACGACGTGCATATTGCCATAGTATTAAGTGTTTTTAGGTGGAATTATGCAACAAAAAAAAACAGTTTTTAACAGTTTTTTCCTTCTTTTTTTTTGTTTTGCAATAAGCCTAAAATATTTTGCCATTTATTACTAATTTCTTCTTGTAGAAAATTTAGTTACGAAACTTTTTTCCTTCTAAAATCCTAGTCCCTGATAATAATAACACTTTTAAAACCGTTTTTGGAGGTTCTTTTGACGAGTCTACCACGAATATTCATACCACTATATGGAAGCGGCGCTTTAACCCAGCCTGTCAGTATCAAATGTTTCGAGTGTCGGACTGGGCGAACGCGGCCCTTTTTTGTCGGACAAGTTCACCACAATGTTTTAAATGTAATTTTTTAACATTTTGTCAAAAATGGTAATGGTTAAAGTCAGCATTCGCCCAGTCCGACATCCGAAACATTTGACATTGACAGGCTGGGTTAAAACGCCTCTTTCATATATGACAGTATAAATATTCGTGGTAGACTGGTCAAAAGGAACCCCCTTAAAAGGTTTTAAAAGTGTTCATCATAAAATCTATTTCATTACTGCCCCGGGGGCATTTAAACATTCCACTATTGGATTCGGAACCCGTCTTACTCCTGATTGGTCAAGTTCATTATGGCGCCACATTTATCGAAATGCGCGGTGCCGAAAGCCGTAGTACAATGTGCGAGCGGTGCTGAAATTTAGAGTTGATTGTTGGAATACTGCGTATGATGCATTTTGTTTTTTATTCTTTTCATTCCTAATTTAGCTTTTCTATATAAACAAATATAGTAATATTTAGAGCTTATATTCAGCTATTAATTAAAATTTATTATTAATTATTGTATTACCTTCTTTAGAATGGAGGAGTTAATTAAAGTTGATAATTTTCTTTAGCGGGCTAAGTTCAAAAAAGAAGAGGAGGTTCCAACATTCCGCTCTGTATTTCAGCACCGCCTGAACATTGTACTACGGTTTTCGGCACCACACATATCAATAAATAGGACGCCATTATTATGTTTTAAATTTGACCAATCAGAAGTAAGACGGGTGCCGAATCCGATAGTGGAATGTTTAAACGCGACCCCGGGCTACTAGTCTCTATTTTCTTACTGTATACTTCCAAATAAGTTCCAAAGACAGTATATGCTTTTAAATTTTTAAGTTAATTAAAATAAGCAAAAATAATAAAATCATAAGCATTTAATAATTTAGTCCAACACTCTGTTGTAATAACACAGTAAAATTCAAATATCTTTTTTAAGTATGTTTTTTAAATTGTATTTTTGTTAATCTATTATGTGCGTGACTGATGTAGAAACCACAGTCCATAACAAAATATTACCAAGTAAATATTACGAGTTTCACCAAACCAGTTGGTATTTTAAACTTTAGTTCTATATATACAAGGTTCATTGAAAATGAAAAACTGTTGTCGTTTTTTTTTATAACTTTGTATAAGCAAATTTTAAATATCAAATAACGGTCTTAATTGCCGTGCAGCAGAGTTGGGTAGAATTCGAATCTTCGGTATTCTGAAATTCTGAATCGTATTCAGAAAACATTGGGCTGGTATTCGAATAGTAGAGTCCGCGGGTTTAGTAAAGAAGCCAGAAAATGATGACGACGGTGGCTTCTTTACTAAACGCTCGGATCCTATTCATATACATCTGTATTTTTGGTATTCGGTATTCGGCAGAATACTTTTTTGGTTAGTATTCGGGGTTTTGTATTCAGAATACCGTTTTTAAGTGATAGTATTCGAATACAGTTTATGGGTATTTTTGGGTATCAACGCTCTTTAAATTATCTTTTAAATGGTAATTCAATATACAGGGTGTTCCATTTTAAAAAATCATACTTTTTGTTGTACCCTGTATATTTTAAAAGAAAAAAGAATTCTTTTAAAAGAGACGGATACTAAAGAATCAACCTAACAAATTAGTGTTTTTATTTCTTTTATATGTTAAAAATAAAAAAGTTAGGGAAGGTAGATTCATTACGTTTCTAATGGAAATTAAAAATTATTCATCAGATTTGCATGGCCATATTTGAAAAACTAATTGAGATAGACATATAAAATGTTGTATTTTTAAAAGATTTTTAAGGATTTTTTTAATGGTGAAATAATATATAGGGTGTTCCATTTAAAAAAAATCATACTTTTCTTGTACCCTGTATATCTTAATAGAAAAAAAAATTCTTTTAAAAGATACGGATACTTAAGAATCATCCTAACAAATTAGTGTTTTTATTTCTTTTATATGTTAATAATAAAAAGTTAGGGGAGGTAGGTTCATTACGTTTCTAATGGAAATTAAAAATTATTCATCAGATTTGCATGACCATATTTCGAAAACTATTAAAGGTATATGAAATATGGTATTTAAAAAAATGAAGGATCTTTTTAATGGTAAAATAATATATAGGGTGTTCTATTTAAAAAAATTATACCGTTTGTCGTACACTGTATGTCTTAAGAGATAATAAAAATCTGATTACTAATTCGGAAACTACAGAACTAGCCCAACAAACTGATATTTTTAATTATTTTGCACGATAAAAAATAAAAGATACGGGGGTGTAAATTAATAATTTGACACCCGGTACAACGACCAACAGACCATGCAACTTGTTGTACTACAAGTTGCATAGACATTGTTGCATAGATTGCCCACAGACCCATCCAATCCGTCATACAACTTCTTAAACGATAATTCCACAGATTATGCGATTATCGTTTCGACAGTCGAACCTACATGAGTTGTACAATCTGTCGTACAAAAAGTTGCATAGTTTTTGAATCGCCTAACACTACATATTTAAGTATTTGTTACGGATGTATGCACCATTTCACGATAAATAGGTGAAAAGAAGTGAAATCATAGTCATTGTTTCAGAAACTTAAATTATCAAAATAAACGTTCCGAAAGTAATGTTTGTCTATTAAATTTTAGTAAACTGCAATAATTTATATACCTTTAATAACCTTTCGCGAACTAGGTACCAAAAAGTAAAAGTACGTTTTTATTTTACCATGATGGTTGGTACCAAGCGGTACCGAGGATTCCATATTTCTGTGGGCTATCTGCAATGTTGCCGCAATTTTACAAAAGTAGAAACTTTTAATTAGGTACGTACCATAGAGCTCTTAAAGCTAATTCATACAGACGCGAAAAGCGAATTGCGAAAGCGAATATTTGGCCAAAAAATTCGCAGTTTTTTTATGTTCATACAGCTGCGAAATTCGTCGAAATACTAGGCAACAACATAACCTACCAATTTCTATATTGTTTTTATTTCGGTGGTGACGCTAGGCTTGGAATCTTTTGAGATTTTTTAGTTTCTTTTAATAATATAATTTTTCTCTGTTGTGAAGAATAAAGAATATGGCACATTTATTTGGCAACAAAGCCATTGAATTTCTGCAAATTTATTGTAAATGAAAAGGGCTAAAAAAGTTAATATAAATTTAAATAAGAAAAAACAAAATTCTTAATAAGAAAATAAACACAAAAATAACGTATCAAACAGCTAATAGAATAAAATAATAATAACAATAACAAAATTGTTTTTAAAATGACATATGACAAATAACCTCTTGTTTCTACGCAAGTGCGCACGCGAATATTCGCCAGAAATCGAAACGAACTCAAGTTTTCCGCCCACTAGATTTTAAATCTTGCGAACTCGCAAGAAGTTTAAGCTATTTTAATTTTAAATTACCTGTCTTTAATTTTATTTCCAATTGACCAATAAAAATGAAATTCGCAATTCGCTTTTCGCGTCTATATGAACTAGCTTTTAAAGAACTTCTTTTAAGAGTTTTGTGGTACGTACATAGGCATTTTATACACGTCGTGCCACTTTAAAACCTCCATGGCCAATTTTTGCCAATGAGTGGAAACGATGCGGTCTAAAGCAAGACAAATTTGGCACACTTTAATTTTTTAATAGACAGTAAGCACTTCCTTAAGCAAAATTATTATTTGGTAAATAGCTGTTAATAAATAATTTTGTTGATGTATTGTCGGTATAAAATATTCGTTTAAAATTTACAATAATAAAGATGAACATTGACCATCATCACGTAAAACAACTTGTCCATATAAACAAACTAGTATTTAAAATCTGCACGAAATCTATGAAATGTCAATGAAACTACGTGACAACACTGTATATACACCGTTGTAATTCCAGTACATATGACTCACCGAAGCCTACTACCTGTGCCTTGACGAAGAATGTATTGTAGGTCTTCTATAGTCTGTTTAAATTAAATACAATTTAAAAAACTTAAAATACCAATGCTCTTTACTTCAAGAAACACAAAGTGACGAAAGAATTTTTTTGTATCACACACATTAATTTATAATACATTTGAAAAAAATAGTATTAAAACTGCAGTCGGTTTTTTTAAATGTTTTTTTTAGTTTGTTATTATTATTATTATTATTTAATTAATGAACATACAATAAAAAACTAATAGTAACCTCTTCTCTGGCGTAAGCTGTTTGCGCAGAGCAGCAATGCTGCCTCTGCTAGGTATACGATATAAGAAGCTAAGCTAATGCTACTCTAAATACTAAAAATGCTTAACTGGTGGTATGATAATGAAGGGGTTAATAAAATACATGTACTTGCCCTTAAAATTTAGCGTTTAATTTCGATTTTCCCAGGATCCCACCATCAGATTCTGACTTGGTTCCAATAGAACAACCGCGAAAGTAAATCTTTTCGAATTATTCGGTTTTAATTTATCTTGCATTGCCCTATAAACCCCCAAAGTCATTTTAAAATGTGACCGAGTGAACTTTATCGTATTAAGGAAGGTTTCGCATAGATTTGTAGTTGTTTTTAAAGTATAATATAGTTGGACCCAGATTTAACTCATTCTAAAAGCAATACGGCAAAGTAAACAAAAAATGATAAAGTAAACAAACCTTTTCAAAGGCACATAGCCTCTGATAGAGCCTGATTACATATTTTTTAGATAAATAAATAAAAACATTGCTAAAAGACGTATCACGTACTTAAACAACATCCTCTTTTTTCGTCTCTGGCCTGCCATAAAACTTGTGGCGTGTGGCGTACTCGTCGGGTTGAATATTTTTTGCTCCAATTAATCATTGTTCACAAAAGGGTTTGTTTACTTTATCATTTTTTGTGTACTTTGCGGCATCGCTTTCAGAATGAACTAAATCTGGTCCCATAACTATGTATAGAAGGAACAGTTTAAAAATGTAAATTCGGTGCTTTTTGATAAGAAAAAAATCACAAAAAGTTTAAAGCAAATAAATCGGCGTGCATGTCTTCGCGGCCGCCTTTGCTATATTTCTTTTATGATATGCCGGTTGATGCAGCTGGTCATCGCACTATGGGATAGAAGTTAATTTTTTTGGCTAAAATTCTGAAACTTACCAATCTAACTTAAAATGAAGTGCTTTTTACTGGAAAAATATTATAAATTAATGCGGGGAATATGGAGACTTAAACCATATCTTTTTTAATTGCCAAATACATATCCAGGAAACCAAAGTTCTTCTAAACATACTAATATCCAAGAATTTTAAACTTCCCATTTGGCTACCAGAGGTCTTAATTTCGAGCGACGTTGATGTAATGAATGCTATCTACTCCTTAAAAAACATCAATCTAAATCTATAATATTTCTTTTTTATCTCTTATAATTTTTAAAATTATTGCATCACGTACTGAAACCTAATTGTACATTACATTCTCCTTAATCTCTCCTTAAATGTCTTCCTTTTTAGTGGTCCTCTTTTTGTCTTTTTAAAGTCGCTCTGACAGACCCCAGGGCGTGAAGCGAGTGTCCCCGTCTTTTTGTGTACATTAGGCTTTTTTCTATTTTTTTAAATCTTATACTTCATCGATAATAATTTATTATTTCGTGGCTAAAACACTTAGATTGTAAGGCCAGAATCAGAGAAAAAAAATTACAAATGCTTTTGGAAACCTAAAACTTATTATATGTTATTATATATTTACACCCCCTTAACATTATTATTTTTTATTCAACAAAATAAACTAAAATGTCAGCTTGTTTGGGTAATTCGGTAGTATTCTAATTAGTAATCCGATGATTATTATCTCATACGATATACAGGGTACGACAATAGGTATGATTTCTTTAAATGGAATACCCTGAATATTATATCACCACCAAAAAATCTTTTGAAATGCTTTAAAAAATACTACATTTGATGTGTCTATCTCAATTAGTTTCGGAAATATGACCATCCAAATCTGAAAAATAATTTTAAATTATTCTTAGAAGCGTAATAGAGATACATCTTCCCAACTTTTTTTATTTTTTAACGTATAAAATAAATAAAAAACACTGTTTTTTTGGGTAGATTCTGTAAATTCCATAGCTTTCATCAGAATGGAATTAGGATATACAGTGTAGGACAAAACATAATCAATTTTAAAATGGAAAACCTTGTAAATTGTAGTGTTGAAAAAGTAGGAAGGCAATTGTAAGTACAAAAACTGATTAAGAAAAAGGTATAAAAATCTTTGACAAAAGTAGCGATACTGCATCGGAAACACAACAATAGCTCTTAATTTGGCGTACATGTAGTTTGGATATCTACTTTGAATACACAGCATGAGCCATTAAAATTTCAAAGTTGCTTTTTGGCCAAAATAATGGATTTCTATCTCATAGTGTATCGGCGCGACGCTGTAAAGGATAGCGGCGCCTTTGTATAAAATAGTCCGATTGCAGGCGGCCTTTTTTATGTTTTTTGTATTATTTTTAAAGGGTACCGAATTTGTGCTTTTAAAATGTTCTTACTATATGTTAGGGCTCTCGTATATGCACTTTAAATGACGTTTGGCTTCATAACAAACAGACTATACGTAATATATTTCTAGTTATAATAAAGAAATGTCCCTTTTAACTTTGCGTGCATGGCTTAGTTTAAAGATACCTGTTTGAAGAGGTTCTATCCTTAAATAGACTTATCTTGTTTAGTTGTGGTAAAACAGGTGCGGGGACCATTTTGTAAATATATGCAGGTTTTCTTGCAATGGGGTTGAGTTTTATGGTAGGTATTAAGTGGGGCCATGTGTTTGTTATACTTTTTTATTCTTTTGTGCCGTTAAATACAAAAATGAATGCCTTTAAGCGATTAAAAACCACATTATTGTTGTATTTTGTTTGTAAATGTTTGTGCAGGGTGGCACATTTTCGTTGACCCTGCAGGGTATAGCGTAAACCATAAAAGATATTACAAAGCTGATTGCACAATCCTGATTTTGATTTTTAAAACAAATTCAGTGGTAAAATTAAATAACTTGATTTCTTTTGGAGATACAGAATGTTTTTCAAATTTGGCAAAATACTAGAGATAAAGAAAAAATGTAAATATGAACAGGAATTTATATGTAGAGATCAGTGGTATACCAGAGACAAGGAATTTATTTTTAGCTTTCTCTATGGTGGTATACCCATTTACTTTTATTTTTAAGTTATAACACAAAAGTTTTTTTTATTAAAACACTTTGTATATCATACTATCATTGCAAAGATATTTTAAAGAGCTTTAGCAAAATACCACATTTAATATGTCTATCTCCAAATCCATTAAGTACATATAGTCGTTGGAAATAATAAATAAGAGAAACCATAAACCCATGAACACAATAATATCCACTCGTTTTTATAAAAAAATCTCTTTATCTTACCGCTCCGCTTTGTCCTACTATCAGCGCAAAAAGGCGCCGACAAGTGGAGTAATAAAATTTTGGATTTAAAGAGGACTTGAAAACTTTTATAATTTTTCTTATTTGATGCCAACGACTCTACATATACAGGGTGTTCATTTAAAAACTTTCCACTCAAGTTATCTTCGAAACGAGACAGATTTGAGAAAATCGCCGAAACACGTCAAGATATTTATTGAGGGGGAACGTTTTTACAAAAATTGGACGGCGCCCCTTTAACCCCTTAACCCCCAGGGCCACTACCCCTAAATTCTTAAATGAGAAGGCGGGTCGAGTGATACATCATTTTATAGCTCCTGACGAGTACTTTATAACCCTAGAATATGAAGTCAATATCTTCACCTATTACAAAATGGCGGTACTTTAAAAATTACCTAAATACCTGATTTGGATGGTCATATTTCCGAAACTAATAAAGTTAGATGTACTTAATGTGGTATTTTCTTAAAGCTCATTTAAAAATCTTTTTAATGGTAAAATAATATACAGGGTTCTTAAATAAAAAAATATGTTCTTTTTCTTCTACCCTGTATATTACTACCAGTATCACCATTAAAAAGACCTTTAAAAGAGCTTTAAGAAAACACCACATTAGGTACATCTAACTTTACTAGTTTCGGAAATATGGCCATCCAAATCAGGTATTTAGGTAATTTTTAAAGTACCGCAATTTTGTAATAGGTGAAGATATTGACTTCATATTCTAGGGTTATAAAGTACTCGTCAGGAGCTATAAAATGATGTATCACTCGACCCGCCTTCTCATTTAAGAATTAAGGGGTAGTGGCCCTGGTGGTTAAGGGGTTAAAGGGGCGCCGTCCAATTTTTTGTAAAAACGTTCCCCCTCAATAAATATCTTGACGTGTTTCGGCGATTTTCTCAAATCTGTCTCGTTTCGAAGATAACTTGAGTGGAAAGTTTTAAAATGAACACCCTATATGTATTTTGTCCTGTAAAATTTATTCGACGTTAAAGTTAAATCCCAAAGAAATATCAACGTAATATATACAGGGTGTCCCAAATCTAATTATACACGAAATAACTTTGCCCCTGTACAAGATACAATAATAAACTTAACATAAAAAATGTTAATCGAATACACTCTTTTTATTGACAGTACTGGTTATTATAAAGGGTGTCTCAGAAACATAATTTTTATTGTCAAGTAGGATTTTTTAAATAAAACACCCTGTATATTTTAACAAATTTTGACTCTACTGAATTCTACCTCAAAATTAATAACATACAATATGTCAATTTTTGCTGATTTTTTGAGATATCAGCAGTATGCTAATATACTTATTAACAATTAAAAATAAAGAAAGAAAATTTTATTTTGGTCTAAGGTTGTTTTTAAATAATTCTGTCACTGTCAGAGTGACACATAATATAATAAAATGTATTTAATTACCTTCCATTGGAAGTCCTACTTATAGGTGTGTCAGCAGTTTGGTTTATTAACACACTTTTATTAACTTGGGTTGTAACTATCTATCTATCAATCTATCTATCTGGCTGCCTATGTAACGGAATCTTTGAGCCTAATTTTAACCAACTTCCAGCTATTCGATTTCTTTGAAACTTTGCACACGTATTAAGGAAACATGACAATGCAATAATCTGCAAACAGTATTCCGTTATCTTTTTTAATCGCCAGGAAAAAAATTCCATTATATTATAAAAACAACACCTAGGTTGCCATCTGTTGGCAACATTTCAAACTTTGCTATTAAATGAAGAAGAAATTTTTTAGTGGGTTGCAATATGTTGGAAACGGTCTAAACATTGCCTGGATTGCCATCTGTTGGCAAAATTTCAAACTTTGCTACTTAATGAAGAAGAAATTTTTAGTGAGTTGCAATCTGTTGGAAAAATTTTAAAATTTTCTACTCTTGTTCATTAAAAAATTTTTTCGCCATTTTGTCAAGAGTAGCAAAAAATAAAAAATGAAAAATAATTAATAGTTTAAAAAAACTAAAAAACACGCTTTTATATGCAACCGAACTAAAAATTAGAAAATAATTTTTCATTAAAAAAATATTGTCATTTCATAGTAAAAAGCGTGGGGTGATAAATATATTAAATGTTATAATTATTATATTTGCAAATATCTATGATGGAAAAGTTATGAAAAAATAGTAAAATGCACCCCACGCTTTTTACTATGAAATGACAATATTTTTTTAATGAAAAATTATTTTCTAATTTTTAGTTCGGTTGCATATAAAAGCGTGTTTTTTAGTTTTTTTAACTATTAATTATTTTTTAGTCACATATTTACCTAATTGCACTAAAAAATCAGCAATACGTCAATTATGGCTGGTTTTTAGGTTAAGTGGGTAAATATGTATCCAAAATAAACTACTTAGCTGACTTACCTATCAGTAATTTTTAGGGTGAAAGGTAATTAATTACATGTTATTATATTATTTGTTACTCTGATCATGACAAAATTATTTTTTTTTATCTTTGGACAAACCACGAAGGCTAAAAGCCTAAATACTAACGTACCGTGGGTGTCTTAAGCGAGGTAAAAGGGAGTTTGTTGACACGGGACTTAAATACTTGAAGGTTTGGGGGAAGGAAAGACCTCCGCGGGCAGCAGGTTCCACAATCTAGAACTCTAGGGATAAAAGAACGAACAAAGTTAGAAGTTCGGGGTCTGTCCAGTTGGACTGTATAGGGATGCATACGCGCGGAACCACGAGTTTCTCTGTTGGGAACCGTGAGTGGAGGAACTAAACTGGACAATTCCTCAGAGCAGAAGCCATGGAAGTACCTATAAAAAAGCGATAAATCCCCCACACCCCGACGATGGGCAAGAGAGGGAAGCCTTTCTGTAAGTGAAGGATCATTAATGAGACGAATAGCTCTTCTTTAAATAGAATCAAGAATGCTTAGGGTTGTGGGGGACGCCATGCCCCAGATATGAGAACAATATTCCAAGGGAGGTCGGATTTGGGACACATATAAAGTGTATAAATTAGAAGCGGAAAAAACTTTTGGCTCGAAAGAGAAATCCAAGCTTTTTTAAGCTGCCGTGTCTATAGATACAATGAGTTTATGCCAGTTAAGGTTACTTTCAAATGTGACGCCCACAAGATTGAAGGCGTCTTTGCTCTGTAAAACTTGGCCGCTTATAAGTAGAGGATGAGAATTTGATGACTCTTTTCGCGATAAGGAACATGATTGTGTTTTGGATGCATTAAAATGGACGAGATTTTTGGCGCCCCAATCCAATATTAAATTAAGATCCTGCGAAAGAGATATCTGCATCGGTCTGTGTTTGTTTTCTAAGTTAGGTTTAGTGATGGGTTTAGGAACCTGAAAACTGTAGTGAAGGGTACTATCGTCGGCGAAACTATGAATGGAATTAGTTGTGGACAAGAGGTCATAGATGTGAAGAAGAAACAATGTTGGTGCCAGAACTGAGCCCTGAGGGACTCCAGCATTTACTTGGTGAAAGCCTGAAGAATGGCCGTCCACAATAACTGATATACGTCGATTAGATAGATAACTAGAGAGCCAAGTACAGAGTTTAGTTGAAAGACCATAGGAGGGAAGTTTATTAAGAAGTGCGGCATGCCAGACCTGGTCAAAAGCTTTGGATATATCAAGAGCAATGATCTGGGACTCACCTAGAAACTCAAGAGACTCATTCCAACAGTGTGATACGAAGGAAAGAAGATCTGCTGTGGATCCTTTGTGGCGAAAATTTTAAAATAATTAAAACCAAAACAAAACCAGCAATAGTTGACATATAATGTATTACACAGTTTTGATGTAGAATTTATTACAGAGTCAAAATTTATTAAAATATACAGGGTGTTCCATTAAAAAAACTTACTTGACAATGAATATTATATTTTTGTGACACCTTGTATAATAACTAGTACTGTCAAAAAAAGAGTGTATCCAAGTAACCATTTTTTATTTTAAGTTTATTTTTGTATCTTGTACAGGGGCGAAATTATTTCGTGTATAAATAGAGTTGGGACACCCTGTATCTCTAGTGTGGAGGAGCCTAGGATTTTAAAAGCCAACCCTATACCATTAGATTCATAATAACAAAATATACTGGATAATGCATCGCCGGGCGGGGCATAGGAAATCCCATGTAACTTTTAATGGGGTCAATTATTGGTTCCCCTAATTATTTTAGAGAAAAATTCTATTGAAGTTAATTGAAGAGCATGCAAATCTACGTCTATGGTAAAAACTTTAGATTTTTCGGTTAACCCGTTTGCTAGTTAGATGCTAATATATTTTTAAAAATTGTTACATTATTATCGCCTCATATTTATGAACAACAATAAAAATACCAGTTAGCGTGACATAACGTTGACATTTTGATATTTAGTGCTTTATTATTATCAAAAAATCGTAGAGCGAAAAGATTAACCATGAGTTATACTACTGAAGAAAACGTATTGATGATTTAATGGTACTATTAAGGAAAAAGTTACTAAAAGGTGACATGTTCGCTGCTCAGTATCTGAATAGACCGATACCCGGAAAATCAACAGTCGATAGGACTATCAAAAAATTTGAGACCAAAGGCTCTCTAAAGACTTTTAAAAGATTTTTTGAATAGTGACATAATATACAGGTTGTCCCATTTTAAAAAAGTTTAACTCTTTATTTTCCTGACTTTTTGATGTTCATTTGTTTATTTTTTTATGCTTAAAAGATAATAGATGAAAAAGTATCAAACTTTTAAATAGAATGTTTTTTCTATCCTTCTTGAATATAGTTAAAAGTTGGTGGCAAAATATAAATGAAAACCCTGTACATCTTTTCTCGACAACCAATTATCAAACCAAAATTAAGGATGAACTCAATTTAGAATTAGTCTTCAATTTACGAATTATGTATTAAAGAATGCATACTTTTGATGCGCATTGTATTCTTAAAACATTTAGTTTCACTTTCATACTAATTAAAGTAAATTATATTTTTTATTGTTTTAATTAGTGCAAAATTTAATTGTCTATAAAACTGTTTATTATGTATACTACATTAGGCATGTTATACGTGATTTAGTTAATTTAATTCTCAAACAAATATTTCATAAACAATAGTTACCCGACGAGTTTGTTACTCGTATTATCTCATATCAGAAATACCATTGTATTGTTTTGCGACACCATTTTGCACTATTTTATTATTTGTTTAATATTTTTACGCTTTATTTGTGTATTTAAAAATCAGTAGCGTGGAATTTTACCAAAAACCATTTTTTTAACTTTATTTTTCACTTTTTCCTTTGTATTTAAAAATATTATAGAGTGTGGTCCTTTGGGTTGGAATAAATTCATTTTAAATTCAGTGGTTTGTTTTTTGTAAAAACGCTTAAAAACATCGATTTTTGGTTTTGGCTGCGGTTTTTTTCGTAGTGAAATCATGGATACAGGGTAGCCCATAAATAAGTAACAACCATCAACTTTTTCTTTTTTTTTTATAGAAACACCTCTTTTTTATTACTACATTTTTGAATTCTGCATTGAATTCTAACTCTTCTATTATCATCTTTGTCTAAATTTGCAATCTGCTCCTTTTCTTTATCAAATCCTGTTCATAGTCTAATATAAAAAATTGCCTTTTTATTTCAAATGCTTACCTACAACCTTTATCTTAATAATTTACATAATTTTTTTGCGCAAAATATTGTACAATAATATTGCAAGTCGTCCCCAAACAGTGCAATATACTTGCGTAATGACTATATTCAATATACTGCACAATAACTAGCTTTGTTTTGTAACTACTGGTTAAAAGGTGGATAAGAAAAACGTAGCTGCATGAAACATGTTTAAAAATAAGAAAAAACTTTATTTCTTCTTCTATTACTTTTAAACCCATATTTGTTTAAACTGTTTTTGTAAAACAAATACTCTTTCATATTTTAAAACTAAAATAATTGTGCAATATTACCCACACACGGCACAATAAATCACTATTGCACAATAAAAATCAAACTGTATTTGATTGGCACAATATATTGTACAATTTTTTAATATAAACTACAAACAGTCAATATTATTGTACAATATGAAATATTGCACCATAATATTTTCCAAACACGATCAATAAATCACTATTGCACAATAAAAATCAAATTGTTTTGATTGTCACAATATATTGTACAATTTTTCAATATAAACCAGAAACAATCAATATTATTGTACAATATAAAATATTGCACAATAATATTGATCGTGTGTGGGCCGCTTAATATCTTATTGACATTTGTGGTTTTGTCAAAAACCCCTCTTGTTTTATGCAAAGTCGCTCAAAGTTTGCTCGCTTACATAGCTGTAACTACTGTGGTTTTAATACAATTTTTTCATGCAAGTAAAGATGGGTCCAAATTTAATTCATTCTGAAAGCGATGCCACCAAGTACACAAAAAATGATAAAGTAAAGAAACCCTTTTGTGAACAATGATTTATTGCAGCAAAAATATTTATCCCGACGAGTTTCTAATACCACACCACGTGCCACCGGTTTTATAGTAGGTAGAGGCGAAATAAGATAATGTTTTGTAAGTAGGTGATACGTGTTTTAGCAATGTATTTTTATTATTTATCTAAAAATATGTAATCAGGCTCTGTCCGAGGCTATGTGCATTCAAAAAGGTTTGTTTACTTTATCATTTTTTGTGTACTTGGCGGCATCGCTTTCAGAATGAATTAAATATGGGCCCATCTATAACATAGATAATAAGTTCGTTAAGAGACAGCTCGCATAGGTCTTTTTTTCAAAACTGACATATGGGGTTTTTGCAAAGAACTGCTAAATTTTTTACGTACGTAAAAAAAATGATTCTAGGATCACTTTTACCAGCGTTTTTGCTATTTTTAAATATTATCTCATATCAAAATACTATTGTGTTGTTTGCGACATAGTTTTGCACTATTTTATTGTTTATTTAATATTTTCACGCTTAATTAGTGTATTTAAAAAACCAGTCGTGGAATTTTTACAACAAATGTAGAAAACCACTTGTTAAAATTACATTCTATTATATTTTTACTTTTCGTTTTTTTTAACTGAAAATAATTTATAATTTCATGCATTTCATGAAATTTTTTTCTTTACTTGTATTTTTCCGCTTTAGATTTTTTTGCGTATCCTATTATAGTAGGGGAGCTCACGATGCTAAATGGGGATTTACTCGAACGTCATAGAGTCCTATTCAGTTGCAAAGCCTAAATGATAAGAAAAAAATGTAATATACTTAATATACATATACATTTTTATCGGTAAGGTAAGCGGGCAGAGCTTTTTAAATATGCCAAAAAATACTGTTATTATTTCGGCTTATGTGGAAATCGTTCGGATCGTATCGGATTATATATTTTTTCATATCCTTGAATTATTTTCTTTTAAATAAAAAAATAGTCGCTTTTGAAAATGTCAAAATGCCTTTTTTACAACTTTGTAGCTCTTCACTTTCTTTACGTCACGCTCAAATTGTCAAATTAGTGGAATATACACTGTCTAGCATGTATCATGTATATGAATTTACACTAATCAGCATGTATATAAATATACACTGTCTAGCATCTATATGAATATACACTGTCTAGCATGTAATTAACTTACCCTATCCTAATCTGACGCGCCAGAAAATTTCTTTTTTTTATCTTTGGACAAACCACGAAGGCTAAAAGCCTAAATACTAACGTTTTTTAAATTTAAGTAGCTAACCAAGATAACAATATAATACAGACACTAGGTTTTTTAGATAAAAAAGAAGAAATATCATAATCGATTAGGTAAACTAATATTCCTGCTTGGCACGGTTCATTGATTTCTCATTTACCAAAGTAAAATTTGAAATCCATTTAAATTTCCTTAAGCTAGATCAATAAACTGTTTGTTGGTAAAGGTCTTATAGACAACCCTTATTAAGCGATTTTCACTGATTATTGACCGGTTAGGTACAGTGTGGTCAATTAAGTGTGCAACAAATGGAAAACTTTTTTATTTGCATTTTGTCAGAAAATTTTATTTTTCATAGAAGTTGGTGCATGGTCTAAAACTGTATTAGCAGTAGTTAGTTTTATTAAAAGTAAAATGATATATTTGTTTTTCTACTTACGTGCAAAAAGTTCACTTTTTCGTACTAGTGCAGAAAAGTATAAAAATATCTAACCTTATATTAGCAAGTCGCAATCAAGAGTTGGAAAAACACATTCCGCAGACACCAATATTTACTCCATAGTCGATTGATGAGATAAGGTCACGACATTCGCCATATTGTTCCCCCTTTTTAAATATCTTAATAAAACGGTATCTCGGGGTTTTTAAACATTAGCTTTTCAGATCGAATATTAATTTTTGTGTGTAGACTAGAGGACGATGGGTACACTATTTAAAATTCTCTAAAACTACCCAATTTTTTGTTACTACTCTGTATATATGTAAACTAGTAAGCTTCTCTATGCTTTCTGCACAAAAAAGGTATACTTAGTAAGAATCGGTCTTGACAACCGTTTTTAAGGTATTCACGTTTTAGTTGTTCAGTGCACCCGAAAGTATGTACCTTCAATAACATCGTATTAGCTATAATTACAACTGCTCAGATATAAATAGCTCATAGCAAAAACTCCTGGATACCGAGTTTTATTAAAATGTTTAAAACATATCAGAAATTATCGAAATGCATGAATAAAAAATATTTATATCCCATTAACACCCCGTATCTTCCTTATCATTAACTTTTGGATATAGGTATGTTTGTTTAAAACCTAAATGGGTATTTTCGCATAAGAAATTTGTGGTTTTTCTGTGTACCATTAATTAGCGGACACTCATCAGTATCATATGTATATAAAAACACGAATGACTGAAAACTATTCGACTAAACATTATCAAAATCTCTAAAATAAAACGAGTCCGAACCAATAATATGTGAAGTCTCTAAGCTAACCAAAAACATTAACAACTGGAAATCTATGCAAAATATACAACCAATGTGAAAATGGTAAATTTCCACAGTTTTTACCAAACAAAGCTTCGACAAGCCACGACTCTGTCATCAGCTGATAATGCTACCAACTTTGTACAGAACTGCCAACCGAAATCGTAATTCTCACACCCTCACGTCCCTGACACAAGCTTTCCTCGGTCTTGTTTATGTCTAAACCCCTTCTCATAAAGAAACTCTGATTTACTCAACAAAAAAACTCCTTTAATCCGCTATTTACCTGCAAAAGGCTACAAATTGTGCATTTACTATCAATATGAATATACAGGGTGGCCGCAGAAGTATCCGAGATACTTCGGATATGAATTCTATGACTAATTTTAAGGAAAAATTATTCTATTCACTTTTTCTGAATTTCTAAAGCCTCGGGCACGATAACCAGCGTCAGCGTCAAGCGGCTGATTTAAACAAAGAAGTTCTTCTATTTCTATATCTATTTTTTTTTCTTGGATTTGGTCCCTTCAGGTCCAATCCACCACTCTCCCCTTCTGGACTATGCTTTCCAGGGCTTCGTCGGCGGAAAATCTAGATAATCGAGCTCGTAGCTCCTAGAAATTTCAAAAGAAAACAAATAATTCAACAATCGATGCAATGCATAAATTGTCGACTGTCAAACCAAGATCTGCTACTGGTGTTACGTATAACCTTTACTTTCACTACTAACAGTTCCCATGGCACGCCCATCTATTTCCCGCCATTTGAGAAATACCTCGTGTTCACCACCAAACAGGATACCATCAGCTTATAGGAATCTTCGCTCACAGCGCTTAGATCCAGAAGAAAGATGCCGTCAATTTAGCGTGAATCTTTCCTTGATCCCCGAAGGTAAAAACGTTCGTACGACACATCTAGCCGCCACTCCGGGAAGAACTTTGTAGTCCTCTACGCACGTCCGCACTGTCCGGAGGTCAAACAAAGAGTCCAAAAGAAGTTCTTTAATCCTCGCAGAAAGATCAAAGACAGCGCTCTCACATTTGCCAACGCTGGCAGCTGACGCTTAGTATCGTGGCCGATGACTAACGGTTCTTGAATTATTTGGGTTTAAAGATGCCAAGACATAAATTCTAGAGTAACGAAATAACATTGTTGCGACTAGTTTGCATGGGTAATTTAATAATTAGCACCTTGGGTGGTAATAATGATTGCTTGATCGGAAATTATCATCATTGACAGCTGTTGGTTATTTTATTTTTCTCATAACTTTTGTTAAAATAATGCCTGTATTTTATTCCAGTGAGGAATACGCGATCATGATAATAAATAAAATAACGAACAGCTGTCAGTGATAACAATTTACGAACAAACAATTTTTATTACGACTCAAGGTGTTAATTATTAAATTACCTATGCAAACTAGTCGCAACAATGTTATTTTATTATTCTAGAAGAAGAAGTCTTCAAACCCAGATAATTCAAGAAGCGTTAGAAATTCGGAAAATTTAAATAGAATATTTTTAGTCTAAAATTAGTCATAGAATTCATATCCGAAGTATCTCGGATACCTCGGCTGGAACCCTGTATATTATAATAAGTCCATGTAGGGTATCAGGTAGCATTGTGTTAAAATAAAAAAATAATATGTATCGGTGTATAATCGCCGCCACTGTCTCACACCATGCCCGCCCACATTTCCAAACACAGTCACCTAAAATAGCGAAAAAATTCACATTCATTAACATATGATTTCAACATTGGTTTCAGATCGTCGGACACCTCATAGTATGATGTCACCCATACAAAACGCAGTGCAGAACGGAACATCGACAACGCACTTCGTCTTGACGCCGGCATCTAGCAACAGTAGTTCTAGCAACGATAGCAACGCGTCTAGTAACCATAGCAACGGCGAGCAAAGGAGTCAGTGTTCGAGTCTTTCGGACGGGGAGAATTTCGAGTGGAACGGGAACGGTGATGCTAGTAGTGATTTGAATAAGTTGGAAAGTGAGGACAATAGTGGTGCTAATTTAAATCATAGTTTTAATGGGTGAGTTCCTAGGTATACATAATTATTTAAGGAGTATTTATCATTTTCAAAAAGAAATAATATGTCGACTAGGCTGGGCTATAAAAATCGAAAATATTGTTCATGGTGGCAAAAAAATATCGTGAAGGTTTGAACCCTTAATATACATAATTTTAAGACGGCGGTGGTACTCTCGCATATTTACCTACTTTACCTATTCCAGAGAAAAGGTCTGAAAATCCGATAAGTATTTTCGACGAATATTTAGGTACAGCTAGTTTTGTTTAGGCTGGACGAAAAAAATGGCGACATATTGTAGTGAATGTGCAATTGAGGTTTAATTAAGGAATTGAAAAAAGTATTAATTAACCAGAACCATAACCCCCACCTATACTGTGTCTTTGGTGTTGTTACTTGATATTACTCGAATATTTACTACCGAAGACAGAGTAAAGGTGAGGGGTCATGGTTAGTTCTGGTTAGGTAATATATGTTTTTAATGATTCTGAGACTAATACACACTATTATTCAAAATTTGTTCAAATTCTCTCTTGTACAGGTACATAAATCATAAAAATTATGCTGTTTATTATGAAATTTAATATTTATCTATTCTAACAATGCTTTTAAATACGGCTTAGTTTTGCTTCTAGTTGGTCTTACAACTCGTCACAGCGAACTACCCCGTACCTACCCGTACTTAAATGCATTGTTAGAATAGATAAATATTAAATAGTTAATATTGCGAAAACTATAAATTTTTGAATTAGACATCCTTATACAAACTTATTTTAATGCTTAATAAGATAAGGTAATACAAGATAGGGGTTTCCATTTAAAAAAATGTACTTTTAAGGTTTTTGTCGTGATGATTTTCAACGATTATTTTTGACCACTCTGTATTTATTAATTGTTAAAATATCGAAACAGTCTACTAAAGAAGTTCTTTCTTTACGAGAAACCCAACCCCAACTCATATTAAAGGCTTTTGTTTAGAAGAAATTGATGGTTATTAATGACTTGCAAACATCATTTTTGACATAAAATTTAAAATAAGTTAAAAACGGTTGGACTTAGGTATAGAACATTATACATAAATTATGATTAGAATTTTACGCAGAATCTAAAAAATAAATAATATATAGGATGTTCCATTTAAAATAGGGAAGTTGATATCAACTTCCGGTATAACCGGAAGTGGTAGGGCTGTCAAAATATTTTAGTTGTATGTCCCCTACTGACTTTATAATGTAACCAAATTTTCAAAATTTTCCAAAGCGTACTTTTTGAGAAATCGATCGCAGCAGTTCCCGGTGGAACACCCTATATTTTTAAAGGAAATTGAGTGCGCTACAAAAGGGTCTATTAACATTCTTCAATAAATTCACTCTTTTAAAAGTTATCCGACTTTGAAATTACTTTTAAATTCAACTTCATCGGGAAGTAACTTTTAAAGGAGTGAATTTATTGAAAAATGTTAAGAGACCTTTTATAGTGCATCCAATGTTCTTGTAAAACATATATTGGCTTTTTATTATTTAAATACTGATATTTTTAGTAGCAACAGAAATTCAAACTCAAGAAACAAATTTGAAAAATATACATCAATTTTCAAAGCCTAATTACATGGAAACTGCTTATTTGACCAGAATTTACGAAGAGAGCTTTATTGTAGGAAATTTATTTTGTTTTTTTAATGTGTGTTGGTAATTTTTTTAGATCAATAATTTGCCAGTTTTGTATAAAAAAGTTTGTTGTCAAAAAGCTGTTAGTTGCGAAGATAGATTAATATTAAGGGCTCAAACCCTTACTACATTTTTTGTGTCGCCTTGAACAATAGTTTTAATATACAGCATGTCTACTTAAGTTTTACGAAAAAACTTATTTTAAAAAGGTACTTTTCTCTTAAGCAAAATCACATTTTTTGACCTACCTCATATACCACTGTAAAAAAATAATATCTGATGATTGAATTTTAGATTTTAAGCCATGCAGAACTTTTCATAAAGAATAACTTTTTCGTAAGATCAATAATAAAAACAAATACCCAATGATTAGAACCGAAGTTCATTTTTTTAGTAAATAGTTAAAATTGCATATTTGTAAGTAATTTTTAATTCTAAATAACTTTTTCTTATTAAAAAAATCGATATTGTGAAAAATAAAGGTACTTTCCCCTTGAGCAAAATTCACATTTTTCGAAATACCCCGTATTCCACTACAAATAATTAATATCTGATAATTGCATTATAAGTTTTAGACCCTGCAGAACTTTTTATAAAGGATAACTTTTTTCGTAAAATCAATAATAAAAAGTTTCCCATATGGTGCGAACTTAAGTAGACACGCTGTACATATATAATAAAAAAATTGTCGATTTTTTTGGTCCAGTTTACTGCACATAATACTCCTTATTTCTTTCTACTACGTAAGAAATGACAGATAGTTTATGTGCATAAAAATAGTATATTATACAAGGTGATTCAGAATAAGTCGGTGATCCTGATAAGGTGTGAATACTGAAATAAATTTAAGAAAAAAAGGTTAAAATAAAATGTTTTCCTAAATGTCTTCTAAGTTTTAAAATAAATGGTAGTAAAATTTTAAAATATTATTATCTTTCGTTTTTAATGTCTGTGATACCACTCAAAATATTTCATTAAAATTTAATTAAAAGTCACCTTTCTTTTTTTTCTTTTCCAAGGAATTTTCTGATGCACATATTTTTTATTTCTTCCAGTGGCGTTTTGACGGAATTTGATCTAAATATTTTTACAGAAAAATATGACACGCCACTGCTTTTTCTCGCAACAAAGCTAATTTTTACAATTTCCATTTAATTCTGAGCAAATTAGATTTTTAAAAGATTTAAAACTGGTAATTCCTTTCGTAACGAAATTTTAGTATATCTGACTTTTTATCAAAAAGTATTAAATTTGATTGTTGGTGTTGACTTCGGAAATCTTATAAAATTTTGCCCTTGTATTTTCCAAACACCCTATATAAATTAAAGTTTAAATAACCGTATAAATACCAAAGCTTTCTTTACCTCTTCTCAGACCAATTTAAAATTCCATTTTCCTTGACCTGCAAAATACGATTTTTTCACGATCACAATACATCCCACACTGCATACGAAAAAAAATCTTTATTGGACCTTTGTTAACAAGTACTTTTCGCTTTATTGTTGGAAGATCTTTATCTATTGTAGTTTGGTCGAGGTCTTACAAAACATATAAAATGGTATGGTATTTTTAAACGTCCTGAATACATAAGCCAAAATTAAAAGCCCGGCAAAGTTCTGCTGAACAAATAGTTATTTACATTACAAGATGCGAAAGTTTACTTTTTGGTGTGAAGTGGTTTTTAAATGGCCGAGGCGAAGCCGAGGCTATTTAAAACCTCCGAACACTTGAAAGGCCTTTCGCATCGTGTAATGTATTATATTTTTCTGCTACTGTTCTATGTATCGCATAATTTAATAATCATTAACATCATGTTTTAATAGAAATATCAGAGATTTTTAAAATTTTACCTGTTAAAAATTAATCCATAGCAACACATTTATTGTTGACATTGTCTGTCATCAGCACTTGTCAGATATTGAATTATTGTTAATTTAGTATAAATCCATTCCCATTTTAAAATGTTAAATGAATATGAAAATGGCATCCAAAAGGCAGCTGACCTTGCGTGTGCCTCACTTCTGCCAGACAAATCTAAAGAGAGGTACCATCAAACATATAAATCGTTTTCTGAATGGCTTGCTACAAAAAATGTGGAGCGGATTGACGAGAATGTGATGTTGGCGTATTTTCAAGAAAAATCCGAGTCTTTATCACCAGCAACCCTCTGGTCTGTATATTCCATGCTCAACTTAACAATTTCCGTAAACAAAAATCAAGATATTTCGGAGTTGAAACTAGTTGCTTTTATTAAAAGGAAAAACGATGGTTATGAGGCAAAAAAGTCAAAAAAATTTAAAAAGAAGAAATTATAAAGATTTTACTTAACGCGCCTGATCAAAGTTATTTAGCAATGAAAGTAAGAACCATTATGGGAGTGGCTGGGGCATACCGGACAGACGAAATATACAGAATGAAGCTAAGTGATGTAGAAATAAGAAATGACGTGGCTATAGTAAAAATAGTGGAGTCTAAAAATAAAGTTAAAAGAAACTTTGTAGTAACCAACGATGATGGCTCAGTTCCTTATGTCAGATTTCTACAGGAATATATTAAGCTGAGACCAAGGAATGCTCTAAATGAGGGCTTTTGTATCGTTATGAAAGAGGTAAATGTGTTAATCAAGTAATTGGAAAGCACACTATTTCAAATGTACCTAAAGAAATTGCGAAGTTTTTGAAGCTTGAAGACATCAGTAGATACACTGGCCATTCTTTTAGAAGAACGTCAACTACGTTCCTTGCCAATGCTTCAGATGTCGATATTTTGGACTTTAAAAGGCATGGAGGTTGGAAGTCTTCTTCTGTTGCGGAGGGATATATTGCTGAATCCTATAGTAATAAGGTGGAAATTTCAAAGAAGATTTTACACGAAATTCCTACCAAGATTTCCTCTAATGAAGTAACAGTGAAAAATATGAATATTAACGTAGTTAAAGGTGATAACGATACCCCAACAACAAATTTAAAAACTGTTAATTCAAGTATTATTCCTCCAATTTCTTTTGCTAATTGCTCAAATTGCACAATTACTTTTAATGTCAATACCTAACCTAGTTTTTAAAATATTTTGTCATAAAATAGTTACTTTTTATAAATAAACCCTAATATTTCCCACAAGCATATTTTCTTTTTTTTTACTCTTACTTTTTGTCCAGGCGCTGAAAATATTACTTTCGTAGCTAGCAACGCTTAGCAACCAGGTAACACGAAGGTTCTCTTTCGTTATCATTCGCGTTGCTAGGACCACAAAGTTTCCTTATTTATACAGTAGTAGAAAAATATCATTTAGTCTTTTTGGCCCCACTTTTAAGAGTATGTCCTAACTTTCGAAATAGTTTAGACTTCTTTTTAGGTCAGAAAATTTGTGTTCCTCTTCGCTTTCGCTTTAGGTTAATATATAATTATTGCAAGTTGTCTTATTAAGCTCGGGATTTATTAATACCGGCCTTATTTAAATAGTGCTTGTACCCATAATTTTAGAGTTATTGCAAATCATGTTGACAGTACCATTAACCTAAAAAAGGGGGAAAAATTGTGTTTGTTGTTGTTTTTCTTTATTGTTTTGTGTTGTAGGGTTTTGTTTAACACAATTAAAGAAATACATTTGAAAAAGCAAGGTTTTAAGTATTTTTACTTCTAAAAACTTTTCAAGTTTGTGCTCGGCAGCCGTTCGGTTTACACGAACAGTTCCGAAGTTAAAATAAGACCAAAATAAGGCACGACCTAAAACTGACATAAATAAAGCCAGGCACTATCCATGCACTATCCCTATTAAGAGAGTCCTTATCCCACCATGCATCTGCGCAAGCTAGGATGTCAAAATAAGGCTGGTATTATTATTAGTGTCTGGCCTTATTTTACTGTGCAATATTTCTCTATTATATATGTGGTGTGAGTCCTATGTTTGACTTTTTAGATAAGAAAAATAAAAAAAAAGATTATCTAAGAGCCTTAAGATAACATTTTTAAAAAGCATTTTTCCAAGTTTTTCTTTTAAATTTTTCACCATCGAAATGATTGCGAATATTTTTTTGTTTCAAGTGAAAGACAATATTGTATGCATTTCTTTGCAGCCCAACTTTCTACTCAGTTTTATCCTTTATTCCTTGAAGCTCTTAAAAATTAAACCTGCTGCCAAGTATTAGTACTTAGACTTTATTCCTTAGCCAACTGTCCTGAGAAAAAAAATAAATTGTAGAAAATAGATCTAATTTCAATAAATAGCGGTGTTCAAGGTCAACTGATTCACTGCACTCATTATTGTGATTTTCACAGGATTCACCTTGATACGCTTATATAATTATGCGTATTTTTTCCATGCTGCCCACTACTTTTCTAATTATGACATAACCAGTAGTAATATACATATTTTACACTACGAAGTGTTCTAGTAAGAAGTGCTGCAAACTTATTTTTAAAAAGTGTATGTTTAAATTTATGTTTGTATCTACCTAGAGGTGCTCTTAAAACATCAAAATGATTTAAAATATCTTTTAAATAATTTCTGATTCTGGAGTTTTTTTTAGATGTTTTTAGTAGGTATACCAACTTTTAATTGGACTATAACGTATTTACGTATCAAATTTTTTTATTTCTTTAACGAAGATTTTTTTTGTTTTGTTGCTAAAAGCCTAAATACTAACGTACTGTGGGTGTCTTAAGCGTAAGGTAAGAGGGAGTTTGTTGACACGGGACTTAAATACTTGAAGATTTGGGGGTCTTTCGCGGGCAGCAGGTTCTACATTCTAGAAACTCGAGGGATAAAAGAACGAACAAAGTGGGAAGTTCGGGGCCTGTCCAGTTGGACCGTATAGGGATACATACGCTCGGCACCACAAGTTTCTCTGTTGGGAACCGTGAGTGGAGGAACTATACTGGACAATTCTTCAAAGCAGAAGCCATGGAAGTACCTATAAAAAGCTATAAATCCCTCACAGCGCGACGATGGGCAAGAGAGGGAAGCCTTTCCGTAAGTGAAGGATCATTAATGAGACGAATAGCTCTTCTTTAAATGGAATCAAGAATGCTTAGGGTTGTGGGGGACGCCATGCCCCAGATATGAGAACAATATTCCAAGGGAGGTCGGATTTGGGACACATATAAAGTGTATAAATTAGAAGGGGAAAAATACTTTTTGGCTCGAAAGAGAAATCCAAGCTTTTTGAAGCTGCCGTGGCTATAGATACAATGTGTTTATGCCATTTAAGGTTAATTACAAATGTGACGCCCACAAGATTGAAGGTGTCTTTGCTCTGTAAAACTTGGCCGCTCATAAGTAGAGGATGAGTAGTTGATTACTCTTTTCGCGACAAGATACACGTGTATTTTGGATGCATTAAAATGAACGAGATTTTTGGCGCCCCAATCCAATATTAAATTAAGATCCTGCGAAAGAGATATCTGCATCGTTCTGCGTTTGTTTTCCAAATCAGGTTTAATGATGGGCTTAGGAACCTGAAACCTAGAGTGAAGGGTACTATCATCGGCGAAATTATGAATGGAATTAGTTGTGGACGAGAGAAGGTCGTTGATGTGAAGAAGAAACAATGTTGGTACCAGAACTGAGCCCTGAGGCACTCCAGCATTAACTTAGTGAAAGCTTGAAGAATGGCCGTCCACAATAACTGTTATACGTCGATCAGATAGATAACTAGATTGTTCATAATTTTTTAGTCTACCTGTTATGTGATGTTCTTTGCTATACCCAATAAAAACTTATCACTTTTTTAATACACCCGGTAGAGCTAGACAGTTTTGGTCATGGTTAATAAGTTTTCTTTTGGACTAAACTATAACATTTTAAAATTAGAACATTTTTGGCAGTGGGCCAATTTAAATTGAAATACTGGCATTGCCTTTTAAAAGTTAACTTGTAATTGAGAAAGCTAGTTTTAAAGTCTCCAATTTACCACATTTTATATAAAAAAAATAACAAAAACCCTATGAATTCAATGATGTAGTGCATTATTTCTTAAGTTTGAATACTCTATTATGGATGTAGATATGGCCTAAAAGTGATTTATTTAAATTCTGCGCTGAAAAATACAACTGTTTGGACATTTATCTAACTTTTGTATAAAATACAATAGATGATAATTGAACACATTGAAACTAGTCCCAAAATAGGCTTAAATGCATCAAATATTATTTTTCCCTAAAAGAATTAAAGAAGCCAAAAATTGATAACTTTTCTACTTGCAATAAATTTTCTACGATCTTCTCTAAGTGTATCACCTGGTATAAAGTTGTATTTGCGTGTATTACATATTTTCTAGTAATTGATTTTGTTTTTTAGTGTAACCGAGTCTCGAAGTCCTCCTCACATCAACAGAAATACCTGGTTAAGAACTAGTTTAAGAAGATCTTCCCCCAAGTAAGTTACCAACTTGGTTTCCTAAATTCGTGTAAATATTTCAAGGTGTAGCACACTTAGCGAACGTGTACAGCCGCATGGCAACACACGTATGCGCTCGGGTAGTGACGTAAATAATTTCTTGGGCGAACGCATGCATAAATGTCCGCTTTTGGGATGTGTACGTAGTAATGTATAGAAGGAACAGTTTAAAAATGTAAATTGGGTGCTCTTTGATAAGAAAAAAGTCACAAAAAGTTTAAAGCAAATAAATCGGCATGTTTGTCTTCGCGGTCGCCTTTGCTATATTTCTTTTATGATATGCCGGTTGATGCAGCTGGTCAAACTTACCAATCTTAAAATGAGGTGCTTCTTACTGGAAAAATATTATAAATTATTACAAATGCTTTTTGGAAACCTAAAACTTATTATATGTTATTATAAATTTACACCCCCTTAACATTAATATTTTTTATTGTACAAAATAAACTAAAATGTCAGCTTGTTTGGTTAATCTGGTAGTATTCTAATTAGTAATCCGATGATTATTATCTCATATGATATACAGGGTACGACAATAGGTATGATTTTTTTAAATGGAATACCCTGAATATTATATCACCACCCAAAAATATTTTAAAATGCTTTAAAAAAATACTACATATAATGTATCTATCTCAATTAGTTTCGGAAATATGACCATCCAAATCTGAAAAATAATTTTAAATTATTCTTAGAAGCTTAACAGAGATACATCTTCCCAACTTTTTTATTTTTTAACGTATAAAATAAATAAAAACACTGTTTTGTTGGGTAGATTCTGTAGAATCCATATCTTTCATCAGAATGCTTTTATCTTTTGGATATACAGTGAAGGACAAAACATATTAAATTTTAAAATGGAAAAACGTGTAAATTATAAAAAATCTTGTATCTGTCCTTACACTCAGAAGTAGCAAAAAGTAGGAAGGCAATTGTAAGTACAAAAACTGATAAAGAAAAAGGTAAAAAATCTTTGACAAAAGTAGCGAGACTTCGCGAGCACAACAATAGCTCTTATTATTTAAACTCTTTTACTCTTTTTAGTAAACAAGGCTAATAATAATCTAAGAAGATTAAATGTTGTATATTTATGTTTACTTAAAATACATTTTCAAGTTTCCTATTACCCCAATAGAAGTCGTCATATCCTTTTATAATTTTGCGTACATGTAGTTTGGAGTATCTACTTCGAAATACACAGCATGAGCCATTAAAATTTCAAAGTTGCTTTTTGGCCAAAATAATAGATTTCTATCCCATAGTGTATCGGCGCGTCCCTGTAAAGGATAGCGGCGCCTTTGTATAAAATAGTCCGATTGCTGGCGGCCTTTTTTGTGTTTTTTGTAATATTTTCAAAGGGTACCGAATTTGCGCTTTTAAAATGTTTTTACTATACGTAGTAATATTAAGGGTAGTATTACCGAGGTAATGTTACCAATAATATTGGTAGTATTACCATAATTTCCGCTGTAACCAAATAAACGTGGCGACCATTTATTGGAAGCTAAAAATTTAATTGCAACGGAGTTCATCTATAAAACTGCAAAGCGTCATCCAAAGAATTTTTCACGTAGTAGTTTTCAAGTAGATCTGATTATGGAAGCACTCGTAGACTAAAAACCAGTTAAAAAGATGCCAGAAGCGTCATACAAATTAAGACGGCAATCAACTATAGCTGTCTAAACGTGTCTTTTACATCGTGTGCGAGCAACAAAAAGGAGAATAATTGAAAGTGAGATAGAAGTGGTGACGCCGTGGCATCTTCTCTACTGGCGAGAACTTTACAGTACTAAATTAGAGGTGGTAATTTTTACCAAGAAATTCTTGATTTCCATTTTAATACAAATATATGTCTGGACCTGTTTGGTGGTAAGAAATTTGCTTCAGTTTTAAAATAAATAGATTGGCTGTGGAAATTTTAAATTTACTATCGTCAACAGCCGCAACCGAAAAAACTTTAGTAATTATGGATTTTTTCATTGGCAAAGAAAAACATAATGACCGTGGAAAAAGCCGAAAAACTAACTTTTATTGCCCATAATTAAAATTTATTGAAGAAGATCATTAAATAATATCAGAAGCTACTGAGAAAGAAATAGAAAAAGAAAATATCGGTTTTGAAGTTATTAACTTAACTCAATTAACGAAAGAGACAGAAGAATCAGATGAGGACGTTGGGGATTACGTAGTCCATTCTGGTTAGTTTTTAAAAAATATTGGTATTTTTCGTAATGTTTTCATATGAAAAAAACTTGTATTACTTAAAAATATCTGTTTTTTTTTAAATAAATTACCAATGTTACCGTAATAGTACCGGTAATTTTGCAGATTTTTAAATTACCGGTAATTTTACATCCCCATGTGTACGTATAAACATACATGCGGTAAAAGAAAGCAGGTAGCAAATAACTGTTGGAACGAAGGTAAACAACACTGCACGCATACGTTTGCTAAATGTGGACGTCACATCACATGCCGAACTAAACGTACGCACATTTTTGTCGTATACGGTAAATGCCGCGCGGCTGTATACGTTCGCTAAGTGGGGACACACCTTAATAAACCAAAAACATTTTTTATAGAAACTTTCGGATCCATTAATTAGTATTTTTAATCGTTCTATTGTCTATGAAAAAATACGTATACAGTATGTCCCAATTTTGAGAAATGACGTTCTCAGTTGGTTTTTAGTTAGTTAAAAAAGATAGGTGTGTCTTTACAAGATTTTAAATAAATTATATTGAAGGGGCGGATTATCTCTTTAAAAGGTTTTATAAAGTTTATAGTAAAATACAGGGCCGGATTTATAGGTGTGGAGGCCCCGGGGCAATGAGGCTGTGGGGGCTCCCTTAAACTTAAATGATGGGGAAACAAAAGGTCATTATCAATAAATAAGTTATGGTAATTTTTTACCCAGAAAAAATTGAAGAGCAAAAAAAACAAAAAAGGTCCTTATCAATAAAATATGTTTGCCCCCTTACATCTGGCCCTGGTAAAATATGTAATCTTTATTCTGGAGCAGAGCCAAATATTATTTTTAATATTTTCATATTTATAAAATAGTTATTAAATAATATAGAGCATTTATCTATAAATAAATTGTATGTGAAGAGTTACCACCAAAGAAAATCGTCATATGAATCGTGGCATTCTATAATTATGATTCATAGGGTACGTTTACATCGTTATATTGAATCCTATTCAACCGATTGGAGAAAACATTGGAATGTGTTCTAATTGGTCGATTTCGAATGTTTCGTTCGGGAAATTGGCCAATCAGAACACGATCCTAATTTTATCCGATTGGTTAAATTCGATTCAGTATAACGATGTACACGTACTCATGTTAGTAACATTTTTTTTTGTTTTAGTAATCCTGATTCCTTGCCAAATAGAAGATGGGGATCATTCAGACAGTAAGTGTTTTTTGATTATTTGTGCTACTGTTTTGCAGGATTTTTAACAGCAAATATTTTTCGATTTTTACGTAGAAAAAAAGTTAAAATTGTTTTTTTAAAATATCAAATAGTAATATATTATAGCATAAATACCAAATAAGTATTACTGGAGTGATAATTAATAATAATTTATTTTTTAGCAATGGGAGAAGAACTCAGAATCTAGGATCAAATGCTCTAGCAAGGTAAATATATTTTTGCCTCATATTTTTCGCTTTATAATAAATTATTAAAATATTTAATATTAGTTTAAATAACGAACAAATTCGTAACAGCAACATTCTAAAATTTTGGTATCCATTATACAGGGTATTCGTGAACTTTATAAATAACATAAATTTTATAATTTTTTATTAGATAGTAATTACCTATTTTAATGAAATATTGGTATTTATTTACACGCTCTCCGAAATGAACATTCCAAAAAGTTAGTATGTTTATATGCGATCATTGTGATTACCAAACATTAAGGGTGATAGAAAAAGGGACGATTTCATGATGTCTGTTTGTTTAAAACAACCAGTGGCATTATCAAATAGCGGTAGAAACAGAAAATTATAAGAATCATATTTATATTTCGTCATAAAAGTTCAAAAGATGTTAATATGCTAAAATGCAATCACTGTGATTATCAAAAATATTTTGAAGAAGCACATTTGCATATTTTTAGACCATAAAAAATGCATTGTGGGACATCGTACTTTTAAGAATTAGATATTATAATTTTTTATTAGACAGTTACAGTACAAGGTTTATATCTAGTCTAACAGTTTTTACTACAATAGGTGTTTTTATTTATTTATTTTTTTTTTTTGTAAAGTTTACCTCCCTGTATCTTGATAACAAAAAATGTTGGGATATAAAGTCGGTCTATATAGGGTCGCGACATTCGGCCATATTGCTTTGACGTGTTATGACGTCACATCTCCGATTTTTCGGCCATGTTGGTCAGTGCCGGAGATATACAGTTTATTGTATTAGTAGAACAACCGTTTACACATCAGTTTTTAATAATTTTTATGTTGTAAATTTTTTTACTTTAAATAAAAAACATTTGAAATTACATCTTTCAACAAATATCACTTCCAAAACAATGCAAAATGAAAAGCGCAAATTCTAGACGCCACTGGATTGATCATCAGCTTTGATTTTACCCAGTCTTGCCAACTTTTCTCCATGGAGTGCCCTTCCTTGCGTCCCAGACCTCAAACCGCCTAAAAGTTGAGGATGTGTCGCAACCTTATAAGTATAAACTAACCTTGGTTGAGATCTATGTTTTTATAAACTTTTCTTTTTATTTTAATGAGAATAGTTTGACAGCACAGAACGCAGCTCACAAACACCCACTATATTAGAAATATTAGGTATTTGACATAAAAAACAGTTTTATTTACCATTTGCATGCCGTGTTGGGGGATACAAAGACTCTTTAGTAAAAGGGATCATTGTGATTACCAAACATTAAGGGTGATAGAGCTCTTTAAATAATTTATTTTGTTTTTCAGTCAGTTGTACAGAAGTTCCAGTTTTAATTCGTCGGGTAGAAGCAGTACATGCGACACTACAGATGACATGTATTCAGATGCATCTTTGGAAGAGGACGTGCATGATCTACATCATAAAGTAAGTAGTTAAAATAATAATTAAAAACTTAATTACCTAATTCAATGAACTATTGGTATTTAAATTCATGCTCTCCGAAATGAAAATTCCAAAAAGTCAGTATGTTTATATGCGATCATTGTGATTACCAAACTTTGAGGGTGATAGAAAAAGGCACGATTTCATGATGTCTGTTTGTTTAAATACAACCAGTGGCAATATCAAGTAGTGGTAGAAAAAGAAAATTATAAGAATCACATGTTTCGTCCTAAAAGTCCAAATATTGGTATTTATTTACAGGCTCTCCGAAATGACAATTCCAAAAAGCCAGTATGTTTATATGCGATCATTGTGATTACCAAACTTTAAGGGTGATAGAAAAAGGCACGATTTCATTATGTCTGTTTGTTTAAATACAACCAGTGGCATTATCAAGTAGTGGTAGAAAAAGAAAATTATAAGAATCATATGTTTCGTCCTAAAAGTCGAAATATTGGTATTTATTTACACGCTCTCCGAAATGAAAATTCCAAAAAGTCAGTATGTTTATATGCGATCATTGTGATTACCAAACTTTAAGGGTGATAGAAAAAAGCAGGATTTCATTATGTCTGTTTGTTTAAATACAACCAGTGGCATTATCAAGTAGTGGTATGAAAAGGAAATTATAAGAATCATATTTATGTTTCGTCATAAAAGTCCAAAAGATGTTAATATGCTAAAATTTAATCACTGTGATTATCAACAATATTTTGAAGAAGCACATTCTTCGAAAATAATATTTTGAACAACAGCAAACTCATATTTAGTAACAAATTACTACGTTTTTTTATTAACACTAAAATATTAGTGGTGTAGTACATTTGCTGATTTTTAGGATCCTAAGTTATCTGTAAAAGTAACAAAAAATCAAAAAATAGTATTTTAAATACCACAATAGCGGGTTTAGTTATCAAGCGCGTCTAACCGATTTTTAAATTAAACATCGTTTAAGTCTTCTATTATATTGTGAATCTGTTGTTAACATGCAACGATTTTCAAATTATTATTTTTAGAATGGTATTACTTTTATTATGTTTTATTTGCTTTTTAAGTTCCTTCCCACTTAACAATACAATGATATATATATATTTTTAAATATTATATTAATTATATTTATGCAATTCTTTCAGTTCTAAAATTATTAATTCACAAATCCTTAAGTATTTAGAAAAACACAAAATTTTGCATGACAGACAGTATAGATTTCGCCACAAAAGATCTACAGCAGATCTTCTTTCCTTCGTATCACACTGCTGGAATAAGTCTCTTGAGTTTCTAGGTGAGTCCCAGATCGTTGCTCTTGATATATCCACAGCTTTTGACCAGGTCTGGCATGCCGCACTTCTTAATAAACTTCCATCCTATGGTCTTTCAACTTAACTCTGTACTTGGCTTTTAAGTTATCCATCTGATCGACGTATATCGCTTATTGTTAACGACCATTCTTCAAGCTTTCACCAACGTAGAGCGATGCAGATATCTCTTTCGCAGGATCATTATTTAATATTGAATTGGAGCGCCAAAAATCTCGTCCATTTTAATGCATCCAAAACACAATCATGTTCCTTGTCGCAAAAAAATCATCAAATACTCATCCTCTACTTATAAGCGGCCAACAGAGCAAAGACACCTTTAATTTTGTGGGCGTCACATTTGAAAGTAACCTTAACTGGCACAAACACATTGTATCTATAGCTACGGTAGCTTCAAAAAGCTTGGATTTCTCTTTCGAGCCAAAAAGTATTTTTCCCCTTCTAATTTATACACCTTATATGTGTCCCAACTCCGAACTCCCTTGGAATATTGTTCTCATATCTGGGGCATGGCGCCCCCACAACCCTCGACATTTTTGATTCCATTCAAAGAAGAGCTATTCGTCTCATTAATGATCCTTTACTTACAGAAACGCTTCCCTCTCTTGCTCATCGTCGGGCTGTGGGGGATTTATCGCTTTTTATAGGTACTTCCATGGCTTCTGCTCTGAGGAATTGTCCAGTATAATTCCTCCACTCACAATTCCCAGCAGAGAAACTCGTAGTGCCACGCGTATGCATCTTTATACGGTCCAACTGGACAGACCCCGAACTTTTCACTTTGTTTGTTCTTTTATCCCTAGAGTTTCTAGAACGTGGAACCTGCTGCCCGCGGAGGTCTTTCCTTCCCCCAAATCTTCAAGTATTTAAGTCCCGTGTCAACAAACTCCCTTTTACCTCGCTTAAGACACCCACGGTACGTTAGTATTTAGGTTTTAGGCCTTCGTGGATTTAATTTTTTTTTAATATACTGTGTTTAGAGAAATATATACTGGATAGTCTTTTTGTTGGGTACACGCCTGGAAAGAATGGGACCGCTTATGTCCTGGTCCCGGGGTATACGAGCTGACCCTGTTCAGCCCTATTGACCCATATGAACTAGCCGGTCGCCTGAAACAAAATAAAGAAAAACCCCCAAAAATCCAAAAAATTTAATTAAAAACGACGTTTCGGTGACAAGTCTGCCACCGTTGTCAAGTTAAAATTAAGATAAAAGATAAAAATAAAAATTAACTAATATTTAAATTAAAAAGGATTAAAATTTTAGGCTTTCTAATATCGCAAGCTGAAAATAGTTTGACATTTGTGAGTGACATACTGTGTGTAGTAACTGGTGGATCTATTATTGTAATACATAAAAAGGTGATGAGTTAGTGGATTTTTAACAAAAACAACATACAACTTAAATGAAAATACAAAAAATGTTATTTATAAAATACCTTGCGAATGCAATAAGTTTTATATAGGTGAAACTTGTAGACCATTAGCTAAACGCATAAAAGAACACAGATCATACCTTAAAAACACAGAATCTGCCAACACGCATTTGATAACAACCATAGAATAAACTGGGATGCTTCGAGTATTTTAGCAAAGGAAACTTGTTCTAAAAAACGCAAAATCAAAGAAAGTACGTATATATTATTAAATAAAAATAATTGTGTAGCATCAATTCCACTTAATCTTAATAACACTTGGTTGCCTTTGCTCGATACTGAAGTATCTTCAGGAAAACTAAAAATCAACTAACTCATCAGCTTTTTTGTATTACAAATAATAGATACACCAGTTACTTATGTCACTCATAACACAAATGTCAAACTATTTTCAGCTTGCGATATTAGAAAGCCTAAAATTTAAACGATTTTTAATTTAAATATTAGTTAATTTTTATTTTTATTTCTTAACTTCATTTTAACTTGACAATGGTGGCAGACTTGCCACCGAAACGTCGTTTTTAATTAGAGTTTTTGGGTTTTTGGGGGTTTTTCTTTATTTTGTTTTAGGCGACCGTCCAGTTTATAGGGGTCAATAGGGCTGAACAGGGTCAGCTCGTATACTCCGGGACCAGGACCGAAGCGGTCCCATTCTTTCCAGGCGTGTACCTAACAAAAGGACCATCCAATAAATGAATCCGCATAACCAATATAGAGCATAATATCATCAGTTAAAATATATACTGTATACATACAGTCGAGCATAGTCCACCTTCTTTGTTTAAAGTCGGTTAAATTTTTCATTCAATTTCAATTTTAATTTGATTTACATGTATACTGGACTATAAGGCGTTTCCACTTAATCTCCCGGTCTATAGCGATTTATCAATTAATTCATACAAGCGACACAGTGATAACGTAATTTTCGTTTTATTAACTGCTATGTTATCACGCTTTCCATATGTTTGTTTTTCGATTCTGATAGACAGTCATTCAGTTAATTATGGAACATTGCCATGTTCGTAACGAGAAATTTAGGTTATTTTTAACCTCAAAACTATTAAATTGTAGTGAATCGCGATTTTATTTTTGAATAATTACGAGTGCTAGTAGTACAGATTTGTTTTTTCGGCGGTTGTTGTGCGTGTAGTTTTATTTTATAGGTGTGTTTTTAAATTGTGGTGTGCTTAGAAAAACATTTGTTTTACAGTGTGTGGTTTTAGTTTTTACCAAACAAATATGTATGTGTATGCATTTGTTATCGTGCAAAATTGTGAGAAATTCTTATTAAAATATTCAAATTTGCTTTTGTTGTTACACTGCGTGCTTCAAAAATCACTAAAAATATTTTTAGGGCGTATTTTCGAGGTCATAATATTTTTGGTAGTCGGACACCACGCCGAGTTTGGTGATTTTTGGTATACGGGGTTTTTGAGGCGCTGATCATGAATCTGAATTTTTATTCGGAAACTTTTCGTTCTCAAGATATTCATCATCAAACTAAAGTAACCTAAATTCAGCATATCCCCCTTCTTTTTGCACGCAATTCTTCAGTTTTTCACTGAATTGGAAATCAATATTTTAATTCCACCTCCTAAAAATCCAGTTTTCTGTTTAGTTTACCCTTTTTTCCATAAAATTGCAAAGCTTCACTTTTAATCATTTTTATCGCAGTACATATGGCGGCGCCAAAGGTCTGGAAAAAGAAGAAAAATGGGTTTTTAAATATTGAGTGCCGATTGTTTTAAATCAAGAATTGTTTGCGAAAAAAAGGAAAACATAGGATACATTTGCTTATCAAGTTTAATGATGGATATCTCGAAAACGAACTAAGAGTTCTTTCAGATTCCAAATTTTTTTTTATATTTGGACAATCCACGAAGGCTGGAAGCCTAAATACTAACGTACCGTGGGTGTCTTAAGCAGGGTAAGAGGAAGTTTGTTAACACGGGACTTAAAAACTTGAAGATTTGGGGGAAGGAAAGACCTCCGCTGGCAGTAGGTTCCACAGTCTAGAAACTCTAGGGATAAAAGAACGAACGAAATGGGAAGTTCGGGGCCTGTCCAATTGAACCGTATAGGGATGCATACGCGCGGCACCACGAGTTTCTCTGTTGGGAGCTGCAAGAGGAGGGACTATACTGGATAATTCGTCGGAGCAGAAGCCGTAAAAGTATCTATAGAAGAGCGATAGATCTCCCACAGCTCGACGATGGGAAAGAGAAGGAAGTCTTTGAGTAAGTAAAGGATCATTAATAAGACGAACAGCCCTTCTTTGAATGGCATCAAGAATGCTGAGGGTTGTAGGGGATGCCATTCCCCAGACATGAGAACAATATTCCAGAGAGGGTCGAATTTGGGACACATACAAAGTGTATAAATTGGAAGGAGAAAAATACTTTTGGCTCGGAAAAGAAATCCAAGCTTTATTAAAGCTGCGGTGGCTATAGATACAATGTGTTTATGCCAGTTAAGTTTATTCTCAAATGTGACGCCCACAAGGTTAAATGTGTCCCCGCTCTGCAAAACCTGGCCACTCATAAGCAAAAATTATCAAAATCGGCATGGGGTCGGATAAGTAAATAGTAAACATACTTTTTTCCTGCAAATATAAAAAGTTGCGTTACAAAAATGGTTGTTTTTTAATGTTTTTTTACATTTTAAATTAATTTTAT
Source organism: Listronotus bonariensis (assembly GCA_014170235.1). Taxonomy (NCBI): domain Eukaryota; kingdom Metazoa; phylum Arthropoda; class Insecta; order Coleoptera; family Curculionidae; genus Listronotus; species Listronotus bonariensis. The sequence goes on from JACEGR010007063.1 coordinate 48,120, forward strand.
GTTAAATAACCACATTGTGTTTGTCAGTATTGTCAATTTGTTTTGTGTTTTTTTTTTGGAAAGGGGAAGCGGCGCAACTTAAGATGGCTCTAGCTCAAATGCATTGCATTTTAGAACATATTATGTTTATTCTAGAAAAAAGTCTTATTTTGACTTTAAAAATACGTCCTTGTTCGTCTTATTAATAAAACATTGCGCACAGAAAGTATTCCTTCTCTTGCTCATCGTCAGGCTCTAGGGAATGTCGTTTTTTACTTCCACAGATTCTGCTCCGAGAAATTGTTCAGCAACTTTTCCACTTGCTGCTTACAACAGAAAAACTTGTGATGCCACACGTATGCCTCCCAATACGGTTCAGCTAGACTGGCTCCAAACTTCCCACTTTGTTCGTACTTTTATCACTGAGTTTCTGGAATGTGGAACTTGCTGCCCGCGGAGGTTTTCCTTTCTCCTCCCAATCTTCAAGTATTTAAGTCCCTTAACTTAATTGAAATTTTAACATCCCTACTATCGTGAAATTTTAACCTAGTCTAGCTTGAAATTTTAACTTGGGAAGTTAAAATTTCAACATACTAAGTTATACATTACTCAAAAAATTATCGCATATACTCGATTTATTTCATAAGCTTTAATACAAAAATGCTTTGATTTAAATGGCCAAATCTCTTTTAATAATTAAGTTATTAAGACAATTAAATAATTAATAGTTTAAAAAACTAAAAAACACGCTTTTATATGCAACCGAACTAAAAATTAGAAAATAATTTTTCATTACAAAGAGTTTGTCACTTCAGAATAAAAGCGTGGGGTGCTTAATATATTAAATGTTATAATTATTCTATTTGCAAATATCTATGAGGGAAAAGTTATGAAAAAATAGTAAAATGCACCCCACGCTTTTATTCTGAAGTGACAAACTCTTTGTAATGAAAAATTATTTTCTAATTTTTAGTTCGGTTGCATATAAAAGCGTGTTTTTTAGTTTTTTAAACTATTAATTATTTTTCATTTTTTAGTTTCTGCTACTCTTGACAAAATGGCGAAAAATTTTTTAATGAACAAGAGTGGCACATTTTAAAATTTTTCCAACAGATTGCAACTCACTAAAAAATTTCTTCTTCATTAAGTAGCAAAGTTTGAAATTTTGCCAACAGGTGGCAACCTAGGTGTTGTTTTTATATTTTTATAATATAAAGGAAAATTTTTTTCCTGGCGATCCAAAAAAGAATGTTAATTTTTATTAATTGCACATTATGTATTATGTATACATTACACATAATGTAATTTTTATTATTTAATCCTTGAACTAATGGTGCAACTAACCCTGTATTTTTATTTTTCATAAAAATTAAACACTCATGGTGCAACTAACCAAATTGTGTAAAACTAAAAATTTCTTCTTCATTAGCAATAGCAAAGTTTGAAATGTTGCCAACAGATGGCATCCTAGGTGTTGTTTTTATAATATAATGGAATTTTTTTCCTGGCGATTCAAAAAAGATAACGGGATACTGTTTTTAAATTATTGCATCTTCATCGGTCCTTGACACGTGTGCAAAGTTTCAAAGAAATCGAATAGCTGGAAGTTGGTTAAAATTAGGCTCAAAGATTCCGTTACATAGATAGATAGATAGATAGATGGATAGTTACAACCCAAGTTAATAAAAGCGTGTTAAAAAAGAAAATGTTAAGAAAACGTGAAGCTATAACTTTATATTAACCGTTGTTTTTTACTGTTAGCAATACGGGGTGATAAAAGAAAATTGAAAAAATGAATAATTTTTAATCGCCCTATATAATGTGCTGTTAAAAGGGAGAAATCTCATTTGTTAATAATTTATACCCTTACCCATTTCTGATATTTTATAATCACAAATTTGACTACTCCCTTTCAACAGCAATCATACAGGGCGATTCAAAATTAATCAAGCATATGCGATAATTCTTTTGAGTAGTGTAGTTTCGATATAACAAGAATGAGACCGTTTTATTCTTGGAATATAACGAACTGACACAGTAAGTTGAAATTTTAAACTTGGGAAGTTTAACATAGTAAGGTATAGTTTTGATATAAGAAGAGGAAAACTGCTTTATTCCTGGTCTCGGGTATAACGGGCTGAAATAGTTGAAATTTCAACATAGTAGCTTGAAATTTTATCTTAGAAAGTTAAAATTTTAACATAGTAAGTTAGAGTTTTGTTTTTGACAAGAATGAAATCGTTTTAATCCTGGTCTCGGGGTATAACAAGCTGACATAGTCAGTTGATATTTTAATATGGTAGTTTAACTTAGTATAGTAAGAACATTTTAAAAGCGCAAATTCGGTACCCTTTGAAAATAATACAAAAAAACATAAAAACGGCCGCCTGCAATCGGACTATTTTATACAAAGGCGCCGCTATCCTTTACAGCGACGCGCCGATACACTATGGGATAGAAATCCATTATTTTGGCCAAAAAGCAACTTTGAAATTTTAATGGCTCATGCTGTGTATTTCAAAGTCGATACTCCAAACTAGATGTACGCAAAATTATAAAAGGATATGACGACTTCTATTGGGGTAATAAGAAACTTGAAACTGTAAATGAAGTAAACATAAATATACAACATTTAATCTACTTAGTTTATTATTAGCCTTGTTTACTAAAAAAGTAAAAGAGTTTAAATAATAAGAGCTATTGTTGTGTTTCCGATGCAGTCTTGCGAAGTCTCGCTACTTTTGTCAAAGTTTTTTTACCTTTTTCTTTATCAGTTTTTGTACTTACAATTGCCTTCCTACTTTTTGCTACTTCTAAGTGTAAGGACAGATACAAGATTTTTTTATAATTTACAAGGTTTTCCATTTTAAAATTTAATATGTTTTGTCCTACACTGTATATATCCTAAAAGATAAAAGCATTCTGATGAAAGATATGGATTCTACAGAATCTGCCCAACAAAACAGTGTTTTTTATTTATTTTATACGTTAAAGAATAAAAAAGTTGGGAAGATGTATCTCTATTACGCTTCTAAGAATAATTTAAAATTATTTTTCAGATTTGGATGGTCATATTTCCTAAACTAATTGAGATAGACATATCAAATGTAGTATTTTTTAAAGCATTTTAAAAGATTTTTTGGGTGATCATACCTATTGTCGTACTCTGTATATCATATGAGATAATAATCATCGGATTACAGATCAGAATACTACCGAATTAACCAAACAAGCTGACATTTTAGTTTATTTTGTACAATAAAAAATAATAATGTTAAGGGGGTGTAAATTTATAATAACATATTGTTCCAAATCACCTCGTATAAAAACACGTACCTTCGTTTTTATACCTTTATTAACAATGTAACGTAACTATGGTTACAATAACGGCAAAATCGTAAATTGTCAATGTCTCGAAGTTTACAGCACAAAAGTCGAATATGTACTAACTGATCCAAGGTTTCCCGTCGCCCTTTTATAGTATGGTGGAAGAGTAAAGAATGATCTAGAATATTTGAGAAATATCGTGAAAATTCCATAGTACATGATGGCATAAAAGTTATTAATAGATAATTCGGGCGTTTTCGGAAACCTTCGAAAGTGATGAAAGAACTTGGAAAAATTAAGGTAAATTATTTAAATAAATTAACAAACTAAATTAAATGATCCTAACTCTCTAAAATTCTATAACCTAAACACATTTTTGAAAGTCTGTAACATTGCCCCCTTCCAAGTTTTGATCGTCTCGATCAAGTATCTTCACTGTCTTGATAACGGCTTAGCCTTTCTAGATGTACTACTTTCATCTTTGCCTGTGGACTCTTCTGTATACGGTACACCAGATCATTAAGCCGTGTCACCACTTTATATGGTCCCTCCCATGACTTCTGTAGTTTCGGTGAACGCCCCTTGGTTCTTCTTGGATTGTATAACCAAACTTTTTCACCGACGACAAATCCCTGATGGTTAGCTTTCAAGTCATAGCGGGATTTCATACGGTCACTTCCTTTTTGTAACTTGGTACGCACCTCTTCATGTATCCTCTGCAGCTGTTTACTTAGTTGACTTACATAGTCTTCTGCTGGTTCTTCATTGGTGGAAGGTCGTCCTGTAAGCAAGTCAACTGGAAGACATATTTCCGCTCCGAAAATAATTTTAGCAGGTGTTTCGCCAGTAGTTTCGTGAATTGCGGAGCGGTATGCTAATAAAAACGGCTGTATACAGTTATCCCAGTCAGTTTGTTGGTCATTTACTTTAATTTTCAGGTAGTTATCAAGTGTTCTGTTAAACCGCTCTACCATGCCATCGGACTGGGGATGAAGAGGTGTTGTTCTTGTTTTATGGATTCCCAGGAGATTACAAAGGTTCTTGAAAAGATCGGACTCAAAGTTTCTGCCTTGATCGGAATGTATTTCTCTAGGAACTCCATAGCGACAAATCCATTGTTGAAATAATACATCGGCAACAGTTATAGCTTCTTGATTTGGGATTGGGTAGACTTCTGGCCATTTACTGAAGTAATCCATCGTTACCAAGATATAGCGATTCCCTGATTTACTAACTGGAAATGGCCCTGCTATGTCTATGGCAATTCTTTCAAAAGGTGCCCCTACATTGTATTGCTTCATCTTGCCATGGCTTCGTGTTTTGGGCCCCTTGCTGGAAGCGCAGTCCTTACACCTTCTGCACCAGTCTTTTACGTCTGCACGGCTTCCCAGCCAGTAGAACCTTTCTCGAACCTTTTCAAGAGTCTTCATAACTCCGAAATGGCCACCTCCTACACCATTATGCAAGGCTTGCAATACTTCAGGGATCCTTTTGGTTGGTAGGATTATCTGATGTTTATGGGTTTTGCCGTCAGAACTTTCCCAGACCCTTTGTAATAGGCCATCTTTAATAATCAAAGAGTCCCATATGGCCCAGTACCCCTTATGTCTTGGAGACTTGGAGGCTATTTTCTGATATGGCGGTCTTTCCAAATTTTCTGTCTTAAGTTTGATAATGTCTCCAAGATCGGGATCTTCTAGTTGTTCTTTGGCCAAGATCTTAGGATCCCATTCTTGAGAGCACTGGAGACGTGTTCTTCGGCAGTGAAATTCATCAGGATCTTCATGTTCTTCTCGTCTGCTGCAGTGTTTACAATCATCCGGGCAAGGTCGTCTTGATAAAGCGTCAGCATTCTTATGGTTCAGTCCCCTTCGATGTTCAATTTTGAAATCATATTCTTGAATGCGTTGTAGCCATCGTGCTATCTGACCTTCAGGGTTCTTGAACTGAAGCAACCATTTAAGTGATGCATGGTCCGTTCTTAGGTGGAATTTCTGGCCATACAGGTATTTATGAAAATGCTCTAGGGATTTAACAATAGCCAAAAGTTCTTTTCTGGTGACACAATAATTTCGTTCAGGTTTGGAAAGGACTTTGCTAAAATAGGCTATTACTTTTTCTTGGCCATCTTGCATC
>JACEGR010007064.1:0-53546 GCA_014170235.1 Listronotus bonariensis
TCGCTTAACTTATTTAATATTTGTTTACAGTTTTCATATTTTGGTAATACTAATACTTACTGGCCACCATCACACCACGCCCATTTTGCTCAATACGTTGATCCTAAGTTTTAAAGAATTTATTTTCTACTAGCGTGTGGAGAGTGTCACTTTTCCGCACTAGTGCGGAATAGTACAAAAATTTTAAACCAAATATTAGTGGGTCGCAATGAAGGATTTTCATGTACTTCATATTTAAAAGGCAAATTTTGCTTTGGTATGGTAGGGTATTAGGTAGCATTGTGTTAAAATAAAAATAAAAATTAATAAAATTTTAGTTTTTATGTTTCCTTACGCTCGTAGAAAAATAACGTTCCTAACACGTGCCTAAAGTGCCTTTTCCGCACTTAACTGCTTGACCGAACTCCACTACGCGTCGTTCGGTCAACTGCAGTCTCGTGCGAAAAAGTGGCACTTTCGGCACTAGTTAGGAAATATACTATTGTCTATTCGCATGCGAAAAAGTTCATTTTTTTTTCCGTACGCCTTTTAGTTCTGAAAGTGTTACTTTTCCGCACTCCACTAGTACGGAAAAATATAAAAATTTTAAACAAAATATTAGCGAATCGCAATGAAGGATTTTCATACACTTCATGTTTAAAAGAAATTTTTTCTTTGGCCAAACCAACTTAAAAGGTAAAAGAACACATTCCGCAGACGCCAATATTTCCACAACAAAAAAATCCTTTATCAAAGCGTACGCAGCACAGATGTGTGTCTACGATTTAAATAGAGTATAAGTAGAAAGAAAGTAAAGTTAAAGCCATACATATTTCATTACATTTTTCAAAAAAACCTCAGATTAGACTAGATTTATTAGGTTTTGTAATGCAAATAATAAAATTAGGGTAACTGTTTTGCTATAAATATGCTAAGAAGTAATTAAAAATTCAGTACCCAAATGACAAATATTGTTAACGCAGAAACTCCTCGCTTTCCTAAAACAATGATTGGGCCAAAATTAATATTAGCCGATATTTCCAAACACTATTTGCCAATGTACATTTTCATATTGGCATTGATGGTAAAGCATTGGCAATTGGTGGCAATATTATGCCAACATCTTATACGCATTAAAAGGTCAACCCTAAATAAACACTTAATTGCCAATAAATTTTACATGCAGGCGAATTGCCGGCAAGCATACAAAAATGGCGGCATACCAATCCTGATTAAATAAAGCACGCGTTTTTGTTGCAGGCAAATAAATATTGGATTTCGAAGGCAAACCTTCAACGCATATTCATACTTTTTTAAACAACATTATTATCATTGGTATTTAACTAACATTAAAGCAATTTTTTGATCTGTTTTATTTATAATGGCAGCTAAACAACATTATTTTATGTTTTTTTACATAATTTAAAGAATTAACAAATAGGCCTTAAAAATTAGGTACAAAATGTTTATTATGTATTTTGGAGCGAATAAAAATAAAATGATGGAAAAATTAGCTACGTTAATTTTCGACCGAAGGTGACCGCTTTGTGCATTTGTTTTCTACGTGGTTTTTCTAGCTTTATAGTTTCTTTTTCTAAAGAAAAGAGTTTTTAATAGACATAGTGAAATGTATTCTCATTACCTAACCAAGTGTGTGTTTATTGTTGTGATTAGTTGGTGATGGCTAGTCGAGAAGGCAAGATATTCAAAGTGAGACTGTTAGGAGCTGTAAACATTTTGATTTAAAACTTTATTAAAAGTTTTAAAGACGTGTTAATAAAAATATATATATATATTTAATAGTTTTTGACATACCGATAGATGGCGTAATGGACAATAAACTACTACGTTTCTGCAATATCTTCGCTTTTTATCGTCTAAACCGTACCCATTAGACAAAAATAATTTGAGAGCGGTCTGCGGTAGGTGATCTCACTTAGCTTTGAAAGAAATATCTTCGGCTAGTGTAAAAATCTGCATCTCCAAGTTGGACAGTGTTCCGAGAGATGGTGTACTAATGCATCTTTTCACCGAAGACACCTTTGTCATTTAATATGTGAACGGTCAGTTCCTGTCTTACTCTACTAGTTCTATTTAAAACGGGATGGGAGCCAGTTCGAGTGTAAGGGTATCGTAAATGATGTGAACCGTTTTTGCTACGTCTGTGCTGGCCAAAATACTGGGTCGGACTCGAATTTGTTTTAGACGCAATCTTGATTTTAAGGGGAATTAGTATTTTCAAGTAGTTCTTTTAGTTGTAGTTTGCTTAAAACTTGCTTCTTTAGTTTATTGTTGAAGTATTTTTAAAGGTTTATACCGGGTGGTGCGGCGTCACATAGGAAATCCCATGTAAATTGTAAAGAGGTTAATTATTGGCTCCCCTGTACATTTTACAGAAAAAATGTAAGATAACTTTTTCGAAGAGACCAATAAAATAAACTCTCGTGACAAATTAAAAAAAAAATAATAAGCGAATCTTGAAATATTCAATTAAATGTAATTGCAACATTACCAAATTTTCGGTTCAGGTAAAACCAACCAGACAGCAGCCACCAGCAAATACTTTTTTCAAATACTGACTGTCACTGATTCATTTGCCACCCCTCATGCAATTGACAACATTCTCTCTCTCTCTCAATTTTTTTTTGTTTTGGTCCCTTCAGGTCCAATCCACCACCTCCTCCTTCCGGACTATGCTTTCCAGGGCTTCGTCGGCGGAAAATTCTGAATAATCGGAGCTCGTAGCTCCCAAGGATTCCAAAAAGAAAACAAAATAATTCTACAATCGATGCAATGCATAAATTGTCGGCTGTCAAACCAAGACCTGCTACTGGTGTTACGTATAACCTTCACTTTCACTACTGACAGTTCCCATGGCACGCCCATCTATTTCCCGCCTCTTTGATAAATACCTCGTGTTCACCACCAAACAGGATACCATCAGCTTATAGGAATCTTCGCTCACAGCGCTTAGATCCAGAAGAAAGATGCCGTCAATTTAGCGTGAATCTTTCATTGATCCCCGAAGGTAAAAACGTTCGTACGACACCTCTAACCGCCACTCTGGGAAGAACTTTGTAGTCCTCTACGCACGTCCGCACTGTCCGGAGGTCGAAACAAAGAGTCTTAATTGACAACATTAATTACATTTAATTGAATACTTTATTTAAGATCCGCTCGGCGACGCAGCACCTGCCACCACCCGGTATATTTATTTGTTTAAAGGAAAATAAGAAATATTTGAAGTTCGCTTTTGTTTTTGGCCAACTTTAATAGATTTAGGTACTTTCGAATAAATTATTAATAGTGCGTACTTTAATCAATAGGTTTTGTAAACTTAAATTTTAAAAATAACGGTTTGCAATTAAACATGTTCTTGCAAAATCTCCATTTCGTTTAAAATGTCTGCTTGGCGCCAGGAAATAAGTTGTTCCAAAGAACATAAAAATGGAGGAGCCTCCAGTCTATTTCTAGTGGCTTCTCTGAAAAAAGTTGCAACAGGTTCTTCTGCTAAATGAAGAATAAAGCTTTTATTGCTCAATTATTTATTTATTGAATCTTGAATCACACATATCGGGATATAAAATAAATATTGGTTTTTATTTTCTTAGCGATTAAGGATAGTTTATTTTTAAAAAGATACATGCTTTATGAAAAATCTTTAATTCTACAGAGGGTCTTCTACCGACAAACTTTAAGGAGTAATTCTGCAAAAAACTTCATATCAATATTATTTCGTAAACGTCTTACTTTTGAACTACGAGGTGTTAAAATTTTACATAAATAATCCATTTTCTAATAAATTTTTTACCAATTTAGATATTTATTTAAGAATTTTGGGGAAAATTTTCTATGAACCAAAGGACATTTTTTGACGCGCAGGAAAAAGTTATATTTTCACCAGTGTCGTTCATTAATTCATACTAAACAGGGATACAGACGGTCATGCAAAACTGTCACATTTGCATGAAGAGGTTATGCCTGCGCGCAAATACGGTCGTGTGTTTTACAAAATACATTGACTTTTCATTGCAAATGTGACAGTTTTGCATGACCGTCTGTACCCCAGTTTATGCTTCTTTTCATTGGTTAAACTGCTGTTCAGTTATTTTTATTTTTAATATTTCTTTAGGGGGCGTCCATAAATTATGTAAGGCATTTAGGGGGGTACACTTAGATTTCACCGTCACTCAAGTGGGAGAGAAACAGATGTCGAACGACGCGGAGATTGCGCCTCTTTGTCAGCTACGTTCCGCTCTCTGCGCTTGCACTTCAAGCCTTAAACGGAACAGCGCGAGGTAACGGCACGTGAGTCTTGTTTTTTGAGGTGGCAGTCACCACCTCGTTGCCCCCTGCGTACGACCCTGTTTGTGAGGTTTTGACGTTTATTTGTTGTTGCGTTAACAACCGAATTAAATCTTCTTACTTAAAATAGCGTGCGCATAAGTTGAGCTTTGCTTTGTAACTGTAAATGTAAGTGTCTATTAAGTAAAAAAAAATATTTAAATAAATTATACCATACAAAATATCAACGTCTTCATACCCCTGAACCAATCTTTGATCTGCGGCTCTGGACTCTCTTGAGATCTATCGGTGGACCTCCAAAAGATATAATTTAAAAGTTTTAAGCTAAAGTTCCATTGTAGGATTCTTCGTCTTAAATTTGTTAACAATTCAGCAAAACTTTGGTCTTTTTGCATATTTGAGGCAGAAGTTATGGCTCTGTTCTTTGAAATTCTTGTGATGTAAATATTTAAGCCGTCTTTCAAACTTAGCCTTTGTATCCTTATCAAAATTCTGAAAGGGTGATACCACGTAAGTGGATTATTTCTTCGTTGAAAAATATTTGCAAAAACCTGGGTTGATTTTTTCTTGATATTTAAGCTTGTTACTGTAGAGTCAAAAATACATTTTTAAATAAAAATGGGTCCTGCCTCCACTTAGAATACTGTGGTTGGAGAACGATCAATTGGTTAATAGATAAACGCAATTTTTAGTTTTCTACAAAGTTGTAAAAAAAAGGTCCTTATCTCCGCGAAGCCGTATTGTATTTATACAGGTACACCTTGCCAGCTAAAAATGCGGGACATTTCTAAAAAACAGGCGGAACACTGCGCCGAAAAGCGGCACTTTCCCGGCAAAATCGGGACCTGTGGTCACTTTACATAAGGACAAGCTTCTTCAAACCTTTTTACCTTACGTTTAAAAGATTTTTATAAGATAATCTCTTTAAAAGTTCAATAAGTAATAGAGAATTATTGCAAGTTGCCTTATTAAGCTCAGGGAATTATTAATTAATACTGGCTTTATTTTACATAGTGCTTTGTACCCAAGATGTACCCATAATTTAGAGTTATTGCAAATCATCAAAATTTGTTGCTGCTTTCCTTTATTGCCTTGTATTGTATGGTTTTGTTTTACAAAAATTAAAGAAACACATTTGATAAGGCAAGGCTTTAAGTATTTTAGTATGTAAAAACTTTTTCGATCTTTGTGCCCGGCAGGGGGTTCGTTTACCCGACCCAGCTCCGGAATTGAAGCACGCACCACAAGGCACGACCTAGAACCAACATAGGCAGCCAGCACCGTCCTCCAGTTGAGCGAGTCCTCAGTCCATCATGCATCTGCGCAAGCCTGACAGATAAAACAAGGCCAGTATTATTAGTGCCCGGCCTTATATTTTTACCGTGCAATATTTCTCTCGACATTAGAGAATTATTGCACTAAATAACACTAATAATACCGGCCTTATTTGACATCTGAGCTTGCGCAGATGCATGGTAGGATAAGGACTCCCTTAATAAGTATAGTGCCTGGCTTTATTTATGTCGGTGTTCGGTCGTGCCTTATTTTGGTCTTATTTTAACTTCGGAACTGTTCGTCTAACCGAACGGCTGCCGACCACAAAATCGAAAAGTTTTTAGAAGTTAAAATACTTAAACCTTGCTTTTTCAAATGTATTTCTGTAATTGTGTTAAACAAATTCCTACAACACAAAACAATAAAGAAAATCCACTAAAATTTCTTCCCTTTTTTAGGTTAATGGTACTGTCAACATGATTTGCAATAACTCTAAATTATGGATACAAGCACTATTTAAATAAGGCCGGTATTAATAATTCCCAAACTTAATAAGGCAACTTGCAATAATTCTCTATTGTGTGTTATTAGGGTTATTCCAAAGTCGGTCTATATAGGGTCGCGACATTCGGCCATATTGCTTTGACTGTGTTATGACGTCACATCTCCCATTTTTCGTCCATGTTGTTCAGTGCCGGAGATATACAGTTTATTGTATTAGTAGAACAACCGTTTACACAACAGTTTTTAATTATTATTAAGTTGTAAATTCTTTTACTTAAAATAAAAAACATTTGGATTTACATCTTTCAACAAATATCACTTCCAAAGCAATGCCAAATGAAATGCGCAAATTCTAGACTCCACTGGATTGATCATCAGCTTTGATTCTACCGTCTTGCCAACTTTCCCTTCCTTGCGTCCCCGACCTCGAACCGCCTAAAAGTTAAGGATATGTCGCAACCTTATAAATATAAACTAACCTTGGGCTATTCTTAAATATTCTGTAGACTCATGCCTAGAAGCATAAGCTAAAATATATTGATAAACTAAAAATGAACCATCATTTTAAGTATTAAAAAATGATGAAAAAAAATGTTTATTTACATGGTATACCCCACTGAAAAGTTGCTCGAAAATCAAGAACAAGTATTTAAAGTCAAGATAGGACCTCCAAGGCTGACTTATGGAATGTTTATAAAGAAACATACTTTGTTTTCTTGACATATTCTTGGATAATGGTCGATTAAAACATATGAGAATTTTATTGTTTTACTTATTTTTTTATGTTTCGTAAAAAAAAATCTCTTCAAGTGGGCATAAAGCAGTGTCGCCGTGGCTTATGGGCGATGTGGTGCGCCGCTCTAGGGGTGACCAAGACAAGAACTCATGTCTTTACAGGCCAGTTTTCAGGTTCCTAAACCCATCACTAAACCTGACTTGGAAAACAAACGCAGAGCGATGCAGATATCTCATTCGCAGGATCTTTTTTTTCACCCTTTCGGGGTCATCCCACCTAGGTCCGACGACCGCCCCCCTAGGAGGTGCACTGCAGCCTGAAGGCTTATTGTACCTTGACCCCTACTCCTTCCCATTCACACACCATTGTTGCTCGGTCCGCATCCCCGAGCAGAACACCGTGTGCCGTTGCCCAAAACACCGCTGGTGCCGGTCACCCATCCAAATTATGGGCGCGCATTTCACTGCTTAACTCCGGGGATCGACGCTTGCCGATACAACCGAAGCCGCCACAAGCGCGCAGGATCTTAATTTAATATTGGATTGGGGCGCCAAAAATCTTGTCCACTTTAATGCATCCAAAACACAATCATGTTACTTGTCGGGAAAAGAGTCACCAAATACTCATCCACTACTTATGAGCGGCCAAGTTTTACAGAGCAAAGACACCTTCAATCTTGTGGGCGTCACATTTAAAAGTAACCTTAACTGGCATAAACACATTGTATCCATAGCCACGGCAGCCTCAAAAAAGCTTGGATTTCTTTTCCGAGCCAAAAGTATTTCTCCCCTTCTAATTTATACACTTTAAATGTGTCCCAAATCCGACCTCCTTTGGAATATTGTTCTCATATCTGGGGCATGGCGTCCCCCACAACCCTAAGCATTCTTGATTCTATTCAAAGAAGAGCTATTCGTCTCATTAATGATCCTTCACTTACAGAAAGGCTTCCTCTCTTGCCCATCGTCGGGCTGTGGGGATTTATCGCTTTTTTATAGGTACTTCCATGGCTTCTGCTCTGAAGAATTGTCCAGTATTGTTCCTCCACTCACGGTTCCCAACAGAGAAACTCGTGGTTCCGCGCGTATGCATCCCTATACGGTCCAACTGGACAGGCCCCGAACTTCCCACTTTGTTCGTTCTTTTATCCCTAGGGTTTCTAGATTGTGGAACCTGCTGCCCGCGGAGGTCTTTCCTTCCCCCAAATCTTCAAGTATTTAAGTCCCGTGTCAACAAACTCCCTCTTACCTCCGCTTAAGACACCCACGGTACGTTAGTATTTAGGCTTTTAGCCTTCGTGGTTTGTCCAAAGATAAAAAAATTGCTTACCTTGTTATAACAAAAAAAAAAGAAATCTTGTCTTGCCTTTCTTGACGACTTTTGTCTTTGAGGACTGACAATGTTAGGGTTCAACCATACTACATTCGTATTTTCATTATCTTTATTTTGTAAGTGATACATACAGTTATATTCATAAAAAAGGTGTACAAGGATACCCAGATAATTTAAAAACGAGTGTATGCTTTAACCCAGCCTGTCAATGTCAAATGTTTCGGGTGTCGGACTGGGCAAACACGTTACTTTTTGTCGGAGAAGTTCACCCAAATGTTTTACATGTAATTTTTAAAAATTGTGCCAAAATAGTAAGGGTTACAGTAACGTAACCCGCCTCCTAGTCCGATACCCGGAAACATATGTTGGAGGCCTTATGGTTTTATGATTGTAGCCCTTACCAAAAAAATTAAAAATTTACTTGGAAAAATAGGAATTTACCACACAGTTATATCTGGAGTAAATAAAAAGCTATTATTAATTATTAAATTATCTATTATTGCCCAACTGTTAAATTAAGGTATGTAAATTTTATATTAAAAGTCCATGATTAATATTGTTTGTCGGAAAGGAGGCAGATGAGCCCCTACCTTTACCTGACTACGCCCATGGAAATCACAGATTTAATGGACCATGAAACCAATAATTTTGTAAAATGGAGAAAAACACCTAAATTTTACAGGTTCTGACAGTTTTATTTAATAAAAATGACTTATTACCACAGAAACAATATACATGTACGTTTATTTTTAACAAAACTATATAAGTTATATGCTTTAAATTTTAGATACGATTTTTTTTGACAAGATTATATAATAACTTGCTTCCACTGGTGTTAAATACGTTTCTTCTTTCCCTCCTGGGTTTTAGAAAGCATGGAGAAATTAGATTTTTAAAAGTTATTGAAATCTAGAGGATTTTCATGCTCTACCTACTAATTATTAATCTACTAAATGCTTTCCAGGGCTGCTGTAGAAAGTGCACAAAAAGCTACAAAAACTCTGATTTTAGTAAAGTGCGGTAAAACCACTCTAAATATACTGGGTGTTTTCCCAATCTTACGCATTAAAAATAAGGGCCTATTTATGAGCTGATTTTATTTAAAAAAAAGTTCATGATGATCCATGTTAACCTCAAATTATTCGTTCCTTATCTATACGGGATATCCTTCGTTCTTAAGACACAGGGTGTAAAACTTTAAAAAAAAAAGTAAAAATATTAGGAACCAAGAAAGTGGTATTTTTAATCGCTTAACTTAAAAAGTGCCGTACATTATTTTTGACCCTTGCTGTTAACGCACTGCAAAAATTTTATCAAAATTAAATAAGGAATATTTAAGATGTTAATAAACCACCGAAGTTTTTAAAGTTTAACACCCTGTATCTTGGAAACAATGCAATCCGGACATATGTTTATATGACACTTTTTTCATATAATTATCTTAAAATAAGCTATTACCTTTTACTGTATTTAGAAAACACCCTGTATATTAAAGAAATTTGGTAGAGTCCGCGGGTTTAGTAAAGAGGCCACCAACGTCATCATTTTCTACGAAAAATCTCTTCTTATTCCCTCATCCCGTATTTGAAATGGTATTTATTTATTTTTTAATCAAATCTTTAAAATGCCTCACTTCGTAGTTAACGATACGAAGCCCTCGAAACCGCGGTTGAAAGAGAGTTACAGATTTCGCGTAGATAATGATGACGTCGCGTCGGTGGCCTCTTTACTAAACGCGCGGACTCTACAAAGCCGATGAAAGTATTTCTTCTAGTGTGTCTGAGCGGAGTTTGACTAAATATTTGTTTAAAGAAAATATAGTGCGCCACTGCTTTTTCTTGGAACAAAAAATTAAATAATTAATATTTAATAAAACGCTATAAACTAGTAACTGATAGAAAGTGCAATGTTGCAAGTGGGATGGTTTAGTCCAAATCCCGTTCGAACGCCACTGAAAGAATAGAGACATTTTGCACCACTTATTTTGCAATTCCGTTGTGGTTAACGTTATTCTGAGACTGCGCAGTAACGCAAACATGATCCGTTATCGTTATTAACCATACCGGACTCCTTTAATTACGGATGAATACCGAAGAGCTTATCGTTATCGTTATCGTTATTGTTAAACTGCGTGGTTGCCGAATTGTAGAAATTTTAATATCAATTATTTAAAGGTTAAAATTTACATGCCGTATTAATTAAAATATCATTTATACATAGACTCTAATTAGCGAAAAATTATAGCAGTAGTAAAAATCAAATAGTGTTAAGAAATTAAAACGGACTTGCACTTTTACGGATATTCTAAATCAGTAATTAATTTAGATGTTACAATCTGGCACACTTGCTTTTTATTCTACTACCAAACCTAACCTTACTTTTTGGGTTTTGCTTATACTGTATTGTTTGCATCTACTTTAAAAAACAGAAATCAACAGAAGTGTTTGCATATATTTAAATATCAATTTATATCTTATGAAGAATAAAAGTAAATACGGATTTTTCGTTAACTTTAAAATCGGTGAACCACAGGCAAAAATAAGGTTATGTGTCGAAAGCGCAGACGCAAGATAAATTTCTTAAAAGAGGCTGCAAAATCTCTGTCTAAAACTGCTGTCGTAATCGTTATGTTTAATAACGATAACCATAAGGAGGCCAAAAACGTCTGTTATTTTAAGAGGTGCAAAATGTCTCTAGTATTGTGCATAAGAAATGTTTTATTTGGCGAAGTTAAAGGAAAAGAAAATAAAACAAAAAAATAATGCAATTTTTTAACTACTTTTTAATTTCTAACAGAAAAATTATTTCATACACTACCAGCATTTTTATAAATAGATAGATTTTTATACAAAAATAAAATCTTTATTAGATTCTAGAAAGAAAAATTTTTGCAACTACAAATAATCTACAATAGGTACATCGAAAAATAATAAATAAATAAATAATAGATAATACTACTTTTCATTTAGTGATGTTAGGTGTAAATAAAACAAAAAAAACAGTATAGTTAATTTTAGGAAAAGTAATTGTGTTAATAAACTAAACAATTCATATTTAATCAAAAAAAACAAAATTAAATTTGTATACTTTGAGAGGTTGAAAAATACACGTAAAATAACCAAAACAATAATAAAACTAAAAATATTATTATTGTTTGAAGAAATTAAACAAAATTCTGCTTTAACGACATTTTTCTATAACGAAAAATGGTGAAGCATCATATTTTTTTCTTAAAATATCTATACTGTTTACAGAAAAACTGTATGACATTGATTGAACTTTAAAATTACTCAAAAAATTTTATTATTTTTTTAACGGGCTTGTCAGATATTTTAATTAAATGAAAGGTAATTTTCTAGAAACCTGCGGCAACTCCGATTTTAACGAAATTTGGTATACGGGGTTTTTGCGGACGCTGATACTAATTCTGAAAGAATTTTTTGGCGGAAACGTTTCGTTCTTGAGATATTCATCATCAAAATTCAAATTTGAACTAAGCTTATTTTCACTATATTCCCCCTTCTTTTTGCACACAATTCTTGATTTAAAGCTAAAGTGTCACAAAATATTTGATTTTCACCTTTTAAAACCCCGTTTTTCTACGTTTTTTACATTATTTTTGCGTTAAATGGCGTGGCATTTTCTTCGATAATGCGGCTACCATACATACACATAGGGCTTCATGGCACACTGGGATTAAAAGGATTCAAAGTATAGCTGCAATGCAATTTAATGCAAAAATAATGTAAAATACGTAAAAACGGGGTTTAAAAAGGTAAAAATTAAATATTGTGTGCCACTTTAGCTTTAAATCAAGAATTGTGTGCAAAAGAAGGGGGAATATTGTAAAAATAGGATTAGTTTAAATTTTAAGTCTGATGATGAATATCTCAAGAACGAAACGTTTCCGCCAAAAAATTCTTTCAGATTCGTGATCAGCGCCCCAAAAACCCCGTATACCAAATTTCGTCAAAATCGCAGTTGCCGCAGGTTTTCTAGAAAATTACCAAAACTTGATTGAAATAAAGTAGAACATGTGTTATATTTATGTGTCCAGTATATTAAATAAAAACCTAAAAAATGGCAAATATTTTGGGTCATTTTAAAGTTAGGCTGCCATAGTTTCATTTGCAAGAAATGTATTACGTTAGATTTTGTGTTTTTAGTGATATATGACTAAAAAAATATATAAATTATTGTATAAAACATTAAAATACTTCAGATTTCTACATAAACTATAACTTGTACTGAGGAGGCTAAATATTTTCTTTATCTACTCTATAAAACATATACATTTGTTTCTCTAATATCTACGTTTATATACACAGAAACACAACACAACGACATCATTAAGTATTTATATACAGGATGGCCACAAAGGCATTTATTCCTTTCATGCACTACAATTTATTTACACAACACAAAACCATCGGAGAGTTATTTTATTTTTATGGACACCCTATATGCATAATTGAGGAGAACAATGCAAGAAACATGTCCAATTTTTGGAAAATTTAGGTATGTTCTCGACATTTCAAAGATCTTTAAAATATATCACATTTAATATATCTATATTTAATAGATTTGGAAACATGGCCACAAAAATAAATGTGAATTTCCAATAAAGCTACAGAACGGCATTTCAACGGCCACATCTTTTAAACTATTAAAGATAGACATATCAAATGTGGTATTTTTAACTCTTTAAAAGATTTTTAAAATGGTGATACAAGATACAGGGTGTTGTAAAATTATTTCTTGATACCCGGCACATTTGTTGTTCATTGAGTTTTTAAACTCTTCAAGATCACGTCAAGTCTGGGTTTTTGGCACCTCGAATATTTAATAATATTGAGTAGGCTGATTCTTCCATTGAACCCCTTCATTAAAATAGAATATTTACTAATGTTAGCCAATTAAAGCTTTGGTGTAATTTGTTGAATTATTTAGTATTATGTATATCTGTGGTTTTGTCAAATCATAAAATGATTATTTAAGGTTTTTTAACCACTTTTTTAGCCTTAATTATTTATATTGAGGTTTAAGAATGTTTTATAATGGCGTTAAAAATTATTCTTTGGTGATTTTAAAAGGTATATAAAATTGAGGCAAGAAGCTGTAAAAACGCTTTAAAACACAACCACTTATTAAATTGGTGAAATAAAAGAATTATTTTTGATAAGATTATTACCTTAAATGTTTCGGATATATAAAAACAAATTCTTAATGTGTTTATCAACCAAAGACCAAACAGAGATACTTTAACTTGGCTAAAATCAACCCAGATTTAGAAGAAAACTACCTAAATACATACAACACTATATACACAAAAATCTACTTCTAAACAGTACTCATAATCACAAAAAAACATTACCTATGACTTGTCTGTCCATGTTTATATCCGAACAAGAAAGAGAGGTCGTCCATGGGGAGAGACCTGTAAAATTCATTGTTTTTAAATTTAATATTGTCGACGTTAAAGTGTTTTCTATTAAACCTTAAAACCAGAGGTTTCTGGTGGTTGTTTTCCGACCATTTTGATGGAAAAAGCAACATATTTCCATGCTTCTCCTTCTTTATTTTTCCTGGGATCTTTTCTGTGGTCGCCCCCATTTGGTATTGGTAGTTTTGGTGGTTGACTAGAGGTGAATGGAACCCTTGGACATCTAAAACCTTCCTTGAGGGAAAAAAGGAAGGTTCGGGACCTAAATGGCGAGCTTCCGAAGGTAAAAATTCCGAGAAGTAAGGTTTAAAACGTTGTTTTGGTGGTAATACCATCTCTTGAACCCTTTCCGATGGTTCAGATGTGACAATCTCGTTAAAGAAATTTCCAGATTGATCGTTGACGTCTCTAGTATGATGAACTTGGCTTTCCTGTTGATATTTTGAGTCTACGTCTGGGAACCTTACGAAGGTACCATCTGCGTGGCTTCTAGGAACTGAGAGCCCTTCATCAGGGAATTTTATGAGATTCTTAGTTTTGGAGTTGTCCAAAAGACTCAAGTCAAAATATGGATGATAGGTTATTGCTTTCGGGTGATAAGTGGTGATTTTTGGGGTTGTTGTGGTGATTCTTGAGGTGGTTGTACTTCTGTCAGTAGAACTACTAGTAACTGTTGGCGGTTGTACAGTTGTAAGTTCTTCTGTAGTACCTTCCAAGGTCGTTGTGACATCAGTGGTACTCGTCACAACAATATCTTCAGAAGTGTCTGTTACAGAATCTAATTTTTTATTAGTGTTGTTTATATCTTCCCGTAACGTTGTTATTTCCTCAACAACATCACCCGTAGTTGTCACTAGGGTCGTCGTTTCCAAATCCCCAACTGCATATTCAGTTGTGGTGTCTGTTTGATCATTTACCATATCTCTTATGGTTGTTGTGGTTTCGCTTTCTTCGCTAGCAAGTCTTGTAGTATCATCATATTTTTGTGTGGTAGTCATCTTCAGCAGCTTCTTAAGCTCTTCCTCATACATATTTTCGCTGCCCTGATCATTGCGCTTGCCCACTTTGTTCTCATCTTCCTTAGTTTTGTCACTGTTCTTCGTGGTTGGTGTTACGATGATAGCAAACTTCGAATCTTCTTGTGGAGGATCATTGCTATAATCATCATCATCAATATTTAGATCTATATTAAGTTGGAAAGGCTCTGATTTGGTCGAATCTATTTCTTCAAAGTCTTCCTCGTAGTCTACGTCTCCAAAGGTATCATGGATCTTGCTAACTAAGAATTCCAGGTGTTTGTTTTCATCGATCTTGATGATTCTGATGCATCTTCCCATGGCGTCAGATCTGTACCCGTCGGCGCACGGCGGAAGATCTTCAGGAGAGAACGTAGGTGCGACAAAGACGCTTTTTGGAGTTATACGGCGTTTAGGGATCACTTCGTCACTATTCTGTCTATTCTGGTTTTGGTCGTCAACCAACAACCACGCTTGCCAAGATATTTCTTGGCTTCTTTCATTTAAGGGAGTAGAAGGAAAGAGAAAACCGAAGCACTTAAACAGAAAAATAATAGTATGTAGGTGAGTTGAACCGATAACATATTTGACACATTGAACACTTGCATCACTGCTTAGTTGTCACATGATATCAGACACGTGCATACGTTTGGTTGTCTTTTATTTAACCACGATTGTGCTCTGAATGTTCTTATGATAAGCGCTTGACATGAACTGTTCCTTTCGGGCATGTGGCCGTAGCTTTTCTTCATGTGCGGCGACCGATTGATGCGCAGCGTCGATCTGAAAAGAAAAATAAATTTTATTATGATAAAATAAATGTTATTATTAAAACAATGATTTTTATGTGTAATTAAACGTTGTAAGTTTCCATTAAAAAAATTGGCCAGCTGCCAGCTAGCGGTTTGTTATGTTTAGGTTTTAAAGTGGTAGTTTAGAGTTTAGGTGTGATGAGAAAAATGTGTTGGGACAGGGACGGCCTTATTGGTTTTATAGATTTTCTAAAATTTATTTTAAACAATCTAATGAAAACTATATTTTAACGAGAGACAAAAGTATTCTTACAATACGTACGACTTATACTGGGTGCCCGAAAGGCACCGCAGCACAGCTGCAGCGATTTGTGGGTCCTATTTTAGTAAAAATTATACTAAATTGACCGAAATGATCATATCTTAAAATTATAGATTTATATGTCTACGCATCACAGAAATTTATCGCATTAAAGTATAGAGTAATTGCATGTAGTATACCGGATGTCAACGAATGTATTAGACAAACCATAACTCCTACAGTATTATACATATCAATAAGGGATTTGGTATAGGAAGAAGAGAGTTTCTGCATAATTTTTACTTTCCATGCACTTCGGGAGCGTCCATAAATTACGTCAGGTGTTTTTTGAAAATTTTGGACTGCCCACAAATTCATATTTTTTTCTGTTTCTACCTTCACAAATATTACGTGATATTTTCACAGAGCCCCCTCCCCCATCTTGAGATTTGGTGAGATTTTCCTCGACACCCTCCCCTCCCCTAAATGTCTCACGTAATTTATGGACGCCCCTTTCCGGTTCCGGTTTAACCAGAAATGGCTCCAACTTTGAATTTTTAAATGAACACCCTGTATATTTTATCATTTTTGGATTCCTCAGACAATTCTAAGTCAGAAAGTGACATTTAAAAAAGTTTTTAAGCCTGCTTGATTTTTAGAGCCATTTTTAATATTGCATCTAGGTGGCCATGATTGGATGCAAATTAATCTCAGTGATCCTAGGTGGTGCTAGAAATATATAATCGAAAAGTTCTGGTGACTAATAAAAAGATAGGAATAAAAAAAAAATAACAAATTGACATTTTCGTGTCTAACTATTATTTTTTTAAATGGCAACAATTTTTAGACCAGCAAGGACTTTTTGAAGAATCTAAACTAGATGCAATACTACAAATGGCTCTCAAAAAATCAAGTAGGAGTAAAAATTTTTAAAACTATCAACTTGGTATTTAGAATGGTCTTAAAAATCCAACAAGGTCATTTTCTAGAAACCTGCGGCAACTCCGATTTTAACGAAATCTGAAAGATATTTTTTGCGAAAACGTTTCGTTCTCGAGATATTCATTATCAAAGTTCAAATTTGAACTAAGCTTATTTTCACTATATTCCCCCTTCTTTTTGCACACAATTCTTTATTTAAAGCTAAAGTGTCACACATATTTAATTTTTACCTTTTAAAACCCCGTTTTCTACGTTTTTACATTATTTTTGCATTAAATTGCGTGGCTTTTCTTTAATCATGCAGTCAACCATACATACACGTAGGGCTTCATGGCACACTGGGATTGAAATGATTCAAAGTATAGCTATGCAATTTAATGCAAAAATAATGTAAAATACGTAAAGAACGGGGTTTTAAAAGGTGAAAATCAAATATTGTGTGCCACTGGCTTTAAATCAGTGTGCAGAGAATATCGTAAAAAATAGGATTAGTTTAAATTTCAAGTCTGATGATGAATATCTCAAAAACGAAAAATTATTTCAGATTCGTGATCAGCGCCCCAAAAAACTCCCGTATACTAAATTTCGTCAAAATCGGAGTTGCCGCAGGTTTCTCGATTGTTGAATTGTTTGTTTTCTTTTTGAAATTTCTGGGAGCTACGAGCTCGATTATCCAGATTTTCTGCCGACAGAAGCCCTCAGAAAGCATAGTCCGGAAGGGGAAGAGTGGTGGATTGGACCTGAAGGGACCAAAACCAAGAAAAAAATAGAGAGAGAGAGAGAGACTCCGAGATTCGCGAACCAGATCGCTGCGGTGAGAGGCTGACACGTTAACCCCTGCACCACTGCTCGCCAATTGCCGTCTTTATTTGTATAACGCCTGTAGCTTTTTCTCTAGCTGAATTCTACTATACGTCCAACCAAAATTAGAAAAGGCGTATTTTATAAATTTTATTAAAACATTTTTTGTTAGTACGTCTCTGTCTTATCGAGATTGTTTTCACAGAAATTGTTGAGACTGCCTGTCTCTGGCGCACCAAATGTTTTGCCTAAATTAAAACAAATTGGTGCTAAATGGTTTAAAGAGTACTGAAGAGCCGCCTTTATCAAAGTGTAACATGAGTTATTGTTATTATTATCATTATGATGATACGCGTTCAATTTGGAACGAATTAAGTTTAAGTTGTCAGACAATTCCGGGTAAAGTATTGTTTCTTCATAGAAATGTTTTTCTATTCAGAACCGTAAAATTAAAAGAAAATAATGGTTTATATATATTGTTGTCGGTTTAAGTGTAAATAATAGCGGCTTATTTTAAAATATACACTCACCACAAAAACTATGGCATATCCTCGATTTCTTCCATAAGCTTTAATACAAAAATGTTTTTATGTATAGAAGGAACAGTTTAAAAATGTAAATTCGGTGCTCTTTAATAAGAAAAAAATCACAAAAAGTTTAAAGCAAATAAATCGGCATGCTTGTCTTCGCGGCCGCGTTTGCTATATTTCTTTTATGATATGCCGGTTGATGCAGCTGGTCATCGCACTATGGGATAGAAATTAATTTTTTGGTCAAAATTCTGAAACTTACCAATATAACTTAAAATGAGGTGCTTTTTACTGGAAAAATATTATAAATTATTACAAATGCTTTTTGGAAACCTCAAACTTATTATACCTATGTTATTATAAATTTATACCCCCTTAACATTATTATTTTTATTGCACAAAATAAACTAAAATGTCAGCTTGTTTGGTTAATTCGGTAGTATTCTAATCAGTAATCCGATGATTATTATCTCATATGATATACAGGGTACGACAATAGGTATAATTTTTTTAATGGAATACCCTGAATATTATATCACCACCAAAAAAATATTTTAAAATGTTTTAAAAAATACTACATTTGATGTGTCTATCTTAATTAGTATCGGAAATATACCCATCCAAATCTGAAAAATAATTTTAAATTATTCTTAGAAGCGTAATAGAGATGTATCTTCCCAACGTTTTTTATTTTTTAACGTATAAAATTAATAAAAAACACTGTTTTGTTGGGTAGATTCTGTAGAATCCATATCTTTCATCAGAATGCTTGTATCTTTTAGGATATACAGTGTAGGACAAAACATATTAAACTTTAAAATGGAAAACCTTGTAAATTATAAAAAATCTTGTATCTGCCTTACACTCAGAAGTAGCAAATAGTAGGAAGGAAATAGTAGAAGGCAGTAAGTACAGTACAGTACGTACAGTAAGTACAAAAACTGATAAAGAAAAAGGTAAAAAAATCTTTGACAAAAGTAGCGAGACTTCCCGAGACTGCATCGGAAACACAACAATAGCTCTTATTATTTAAACTCTTTTACTTTTTTTAGTAAACAAGGCTAATAATAAACTAAGTAGATTAAATGTTGTATATTTATGTTTACTTAAAATACATTTTCAAGTTTCTTATTACCCCAATAAAAGTCGTCATATCCATTTATAATTTTGCGTACATGTAGTTTGGAGTAGGGTACTGAATTTGCGCTTTTAAAATGTTCTACTAGATATATGACACTTTACATTTATGCTACTTTTTGAACAAAAAACAACTATCCAATATTTTTTCCATTAAAAGTTACGTTTTATTCCAAACGATTCAGGAAATTTTCATTTGAAGGTAAGTATGCGTCCATTTATTTCTATTACTACTCATTTTTATTCCTTTGAATAATTTATTTATTCTTAATTTAATGAAAACGAAGCTGCAAAAACTAAGGGTAATTTACATACATATACTTATACGTAATAGTATAAAGCATTTAATTTAATCAAATACCTCTATCAACTTTATCGTAGCCTGTCATAAAAATGAATGCCTACTTACCTACAAACGGAAACTTCTCCCAACGTTGTGGTGAAATCGTTATTTGTAATGGCGAAATAATAAATTGAGGATGGTTTATCAGTTCGAAACGTCGCATAAATGTAAAGTGTGGTATATCGTTGATTTTAGAAATTAAATTACAAGTTTATTAAGTTTAAAACGAAATATTCCACCCATTTAAAAACAAAGTTGATGATGGTGGCTCAAAGACGAAACGTCGGATCTTAAATTTAGTGACATCATTTTATAGAACAGAGAAAAGTGGCAATGTTAATGTGTCGTTAGTTTTAAAATATCCCTTTAAATAAACCAAGAAAACAATAAAAACTGTTTCGCAAAATTTCGGTTTTTGCTCGGATAATTCCGGAACGGCTGCAAATGTTTAAATTTTAAAACGGAATATTGTTAAGCATAAAATGTGCAACTTTGCCTCAATTTAACCAACCCTTCTTTGGACAATCCACGAAAGGCTTAAAGCCTAAATACTAACGTACCGTGGGTGTCTTAGGCAGGGTAAGAGGAGTTTGTTGACACGGGACTTAAATACTTGAAAGATTTGGGGGAAGGAAAGACCTCCGCGGGCAGCAGGTTCCACAATCCTAGAAACTCTAGGGATAAAAGAACGAACGAAAGTGGGAAGTTCGGGGCCTGTCAATTGAACTGTATAGGGATGCATACGCGCGGCACCACGAGTTTCTCTGTTGGGAACCGCAAGAGGAGGGACTATACTGGACAATTCTGTCGGAGCAGAAGCCGTGGAAGTATCTATAGAAAGCGATAGAATCTCCACAGCCCGACGATGGGCAAGAGAGTGGAAGTCTTTCAGTAAGTAAAGGATCATTAATGAGCACGAACAGCTCTTCTCTGAATGGCACCAAGAATGCTGAGGGTTGTAGGGGATGCCAAGCCCCAGACATGAGAACAATATTCTAGGGGTCGAATTTGGGACACATACAAAGTGTATAAATTGGAAGGAGAAAAATACTTTTTGGCTCGGGAAAGAAATCAAGCTTTTTGAAGCCGCGGTGGCTATAGATACAATGTGTTTATGCCAGTTAAGGGTATTTTCAAATGTGATGCCCACAAGGTAAAATGTGTCCCCGTTCTGCAAAACCTAGCCACTCATAAGCAAAGGATGAGTGTTTGATGATTTTTTCGCGACAAGGAACACGTTGTGTTTTGGATATATTCTTTTATTTACGTGTAAGACCACAAACCAACACATATTTTCATAAAAACTAATGACCTCAACCTTAATAACCACAAAAAGATAAAAAAAGTACATCAGGGTCATAGAACTTCGACTTAGACTTTTGTGGCAATTACCTCAAAAACAATTTAAGATATTTCCGCATTTTTAGTTACTTGAAATCGATTTTTAATTGTAGCATTGAAAAACACGTACTACTATTTTTTCACCATTTTTTTTGCAAAAATGCATTAACACATGCAATAATGCAATTGTCACATGCTTTGCGTGTAATGGGCAATTAAGATAGCTATTAATTCTGTTTATTTCATTACTCATTAAGAACATTTCTTAGGGTACCGCCTTTTCATAATATTTATTGGAGCAGAATTGATTTACTTTTGGTTATCGGTAATATAGGTATTATTAAAACATAGTGTCGAATAAAATTGTTACTCATGGTTTGGATATACAGGGTGTTTCTAATAACTCTGTTCAAAATGCTCACACAATGTTCACATTTATTAATACCAATAAGTACTGCATAAAAAATATACAGTGTGTCCCAGGATATACAAGAGACAAATGGAACATTTTTAAGTGTTTAAACTTCCTTTTAGGAAAATTGGTCGCATGGTCAAAAATTAAGAAATACAAAATTTTAATCGTATTGGCTATGAAAATGCCCGAAAGTAAGAACTTTAATTTTTTAAAACTGGACCAAAATTGTACAAGTTAATCGTTGAAATAAATTAAATTTTATGTCAAAATTAAAAGTTAAAGAATTAAAAGCAAAAAACTTTTTTTTTAAATTTACAATACGCATTAACTTAGACTGAGTAAGCAATAGAAAAAAATATAAATGATCAAATATTCTCTTAATTTTTGCTTCTTTAATCAATCAAGACTGAGATTGTAAGCAAAGCTACATTTTTTTTTTTTAAAGTTTTAAGGCGCCTGGTAAACATTATGGCCGCCGAAATGAGTCTGGTATCAGACGAGCATTATTTAGGAATTTTTAATAACATTTTCTAAAATATACATAAAAATCAACACTGAGATTTTAAGAAAAGTAAGTACCATTTTTATCTACCTTTAGCACATGGTATAGTTAGAACCATATTTATTTCATTCTGAAAGCGATTCCGCCAAGTACACAAAAAATGATAAAGTAAACAAATCCTTTCGAAAGCCCATAGCTCTCTAACAGAGCCTGATTACATATTCTTTAGATAAATAAATAAAAATATTGCGAAAACACGTATCACGTACTTAAACAACATCCTCTTATTTCGTCTCTGGCGTGCCATAAAACCTGTAACGCAGTGGTGTAGTCATAGAGTTGAATATTTTTGCTGCAATAAATCATTGTTCACAAAAGGGTTTATTTGCTTTATCATTTTTGTGTACTTGGCGGCATCGCTTTCAAAATGAAATAAATATGGGTCTAACTATACCTGTCGTCGGCTAAAGCTGAAAAAATGCATACAAGCATGGTATATACTGGCACTACATTATTATTTAATATAATTTATTTCTGATAAAATAAGGGTGGTCTGGGGGCACTGGGATTTTGGATTATAACGATTTAACCTAACTTGGCTCAGTTAACAATTTGATCGTTTGCAAGATACAGGGTATCCAAGTAAAAATAAATGGAAAATTTAACACCCTATATCTTAAAAACCAGCAACCTTTCGACTAAGGTAAATTGCATTAAATTGTTGTATTTTTGGTCCAAAGAATTTGTGGTACAGAATGTTTGGACTCTATTAAGTGGCCTAGATAAAGCGTGAATGCATGCAATGGCAAACTTATTTATGGAATAAAATGTTTAATCTGAAATATCTCAAAAACGGTTGCTCATAGCGATGTTTATCAGGTATACTATATCTTTTTGCAACTAATATGGGAGAATAAAAATTCTATACTAAAATTATAATACACCGTGGCAAAACACAGTTATCACACTTTGAACATAAGCAAAGAACTGCAGGTGACTACTGACCTCTACATTTTACGACAAAAACATATATTAATAGCATATTTTAATTCCCCACCCGAAAAACATTTCAACGATTTTTTTTCTATCCTTTTTAGTTATCGTTGTAAGTGGGAGGAAAGAATATTAATAAAAACCCTGCACACAGTGTATACAGGGTGTTTCCGAATAGAACACTAATTCTTAATGGTGAAATCCTTAGGTGAATTTAGAGAGAGACTCTTGACTCGCTTCTCCAAATCTTTAATCTGTTACTTATAAAACACCCTGTATTTTTGACAAATTTTCAGTATTTTATAACATGCTCCATAGTATAGAAAGTAGCAACGTTTTTGGTAAAGAATTTTAGGTCAGCTAATTTTTTGTTATGTTGTTCTCCTTCCTCTTCTGGATAGACCCTGGTCTGTCTGGCTGGCGGTAGTGGTTGAGTTTATTAGTTCGCATCCTACCTGTACAGATAATAATCCAAGGTTTTAAAAACATTTTAGGAAACCTAATTTTCAATTTCGTGTCTTTAGATAGGTTTACGAAACATATTTTTTATTGACAGATACTTTTATCATTGCTAATTATACAGTCGTCCCCCTTCTAACCTGTAAACTTTCGGTATATTTTAAAGGAACTTGGAACGGTCATATGTGATCAAGGCTTGCATTTTTTACATATCAGTGACAGCTCTAAATGTCAAGGTGGCACATGCTGAGCATGATGCAAGCTCACAGCCAGACAGATCTACCCAGCTGAGGAAAACAACATATCAGAATCAGCCAACCTAAAATTATTGTTTTCCCGACATTGTTACCTCCCGAACTACTAAAGAATGTGCTAGAAAAAGAAATTTTCGCATTGCAATACAGCAGCAGTACGTATTAAAATTCCTGGCGAGATTTTAGCATATTTTTGTCCACCTTCGACTTGACTTCCTTCTGCAGTAAATCATCTCAAGGACGGCCGATTGTAGAAAGCCAAATTACGAAATAATCGTGTATTTCCCTGACGCAAAACTCAATGGCTTATTAAAAGGTCTTAATTATTTAGTTTTATGAAAAAATGGTGCAATTTTCTTATCAAAGTAACTATAGTCGACGTGTAGTATTGTTTGGTTGTTCTGGGTAAAATTACACGCAAATTATATTGTTGATTTTTATTTTCTGTTACGTGACGGTAAATTTATTAATTTTGATAATAAATTTAGAGGGTACTTAAAAGGACAAATTTTATTGTTAAGCTGCGTCCAGACTTGGAACAATTCGCCAAACATCCGTCCAAACAAACCAACTTATTTGCGCGCTCCTTTGATGCAAAACCGCTCTGAATCACAGCGGAATAATTCCCTAAGCCATCGGAACGACGTGAATTCGTTCCACGTCCGCGCTACCCTTTAAAAACTTTTTCCTTTTGACGAGTCTACCACGAATATTCATACCGCCATATATGATAGCGGCGCTTTAACCCAGCCTGTCAATTTTGACAGATTTCGGGTGTCAAACTGGGTGAACGCGTCACTTTTTTGTCTGACAAGTTTACCACAATATTTTACATGCATTTTTAAACATTGTGCCAAAACTGGCAAGGGTTACAGTCAGTGGTGACTGGTGATGGCCAATTTGATGGGCACACCCACACCATAGGTAAAAACCAATGTTTAAAATTTTATTAGCAATAATTAATTCACTTTTGGTTATAGTATGATAAATAGTAAAATAAATAACGGGTGAAACTGATTTTATAGACTGTAATAATCAACAATTAAAAATATTATAAGTATATTTAACAATGGTGCGGCTGTGCCCACCAAATTGGCCATCACCAAGGTTCGTTTATATTTATAAGGTTGCGACACAACGACGACTTAACTTTTAGGCGGATCGAGGTCGGGGATGCAAGGAAGGGCACTTCACGGAGAAAAGTTGGCAAGACTGGGTAAAATCAAAGCTGATGATCAATCCAGTGGCGTCTAGAATTTGCGCGAATTTCCGTTGTAGAATCGCCCCGTAAAGTTTGTTGGTTAAGTTACTGGACACCCTGTATGTATGTAGGTAATTTGATTGAAATTAATGAAAACTTTGATGTATATTGGTGCCTAAACGGTGAGGTTTATCGACTTTAAAAAAGAGTACCATATTTTTTTAGTTTTTGATTTTCTATAAAATTGCGCCTCCAGCTTTGCGATATCTGTCAAAATAAAAAAGTTATGATGTAAATAAATTTTAAGTTTTAGGTAAAGTGCCCTCAGGCGGTATTTAATAAAAGTACTTTTATCTTAAAATTTTAGAATCTGCAAAGCTCGATTTGTGTGCCAAATATCAACTGGATTGGTTAAAAACTAAATGCAATATGGCAAAAAAACAAAATAAAAATTGAACTTTGACGGCTTGTAACTCGAAACCGAATGACATTTTGAAAAAAATATATGAAGCTCTACCCTTATTTTGTCAAGTAAAATCACCCCCTTAAATTTCGTGATCTATTTTTGATCACCCTGTATGCCACTAAATGGTCTGAGGTATATTTGCCGTTTAAAAGGTCATTTTGGATATGAGTGTTTATTTTTAGGGCAATTTATGTTTTAATACAAAAATTTCGTATAGAAACAAGTAGACACAGTAGTTACATTAATTAATCTATAACAACAACATTACAATCATAACAGAAGATATTTTTTTCATTGATAAGTAATATAAACAACTGTTCACGCTCATATAAATATTTTATAATTTATTGATATATGTCATCTGAAAATAAACAAAATAAATCAACATCAGTTTACAATACCAGATTAAACAATGTAAGATGGCTGGAAATTTTTGATTTTGTTTATAAATGGGACGTTTTAATTTGTCTGGTACACGAGTACTCCATTTTTTGCAAATTTTCACTAATTTTTTTTTTTACATGAAAGAAAGAAATTAGAATGTGTCCCTGACCAGTGTAGTGAACAGAATCTTTAATCTCTAGTCCAAAAGGACCAAATTCATTCCCAGCCGAAAAGACATTTTTTTGGTAGTAGTTATTTAAAAATAACGTCCGTGGTGGGACTTACCTGCGTTGTCTAAAGGTTCTGTGAAATGCAAAAACTGTATGTTTCAGTGCTTGGACAACGTTGAACAGGGAAAGATGGGTTTAACATATAATATTGACACCCACGGTGCTTAGACATAGTTAGTACAAAAATGAAAAAAAAATACATAAGAACAGTTCAAAATGATAGTTTTTTTACGCAACTTATGATGTCTAGCTCGAAGTGGGTGCATTTTAAGTTACATTTGTAGAAGAAAAGTTTTTTTTATCTTAAAAATACGCCCTTAATAAATTTGTAGTAAATTTTTGACCTACCTACCATGTGAAATGGAAAAATGACTAAAATTTAAAAAAAAGCCATCATATCAACGAAAATAATAGCAATTGTAATCCAGGGTCCGGAAAGACCTTCAAAGTATTACTCGACCCCTGTTTCTTTTAAGAATATGGGAGCGTTTTTCCTTATATGACCTGGAGTGCCCAAAAAATAGTCTGTTTCGTTTTCAAATGGCCACCCTAGTATTTATTACAATAGTTTTTTCTTATTTATTCTAAATAATTAATAGTTAAATACATAAATAATAATGTTTCATAAGGTTAAAATAATATAAACAGTGTTCTTAATAAACAATTCATGTGACAGCATTTTGTACTTGTCCCACCAGTCAAAATTAAATATATATATATATATATATATATATATATATATATATATATATATATATATATATATTAATTTTAATGTCCCACCAGTCACACTCAGTCAAGTGATAATTTCGAGAAACGTGAGAAAGTAATCAAGGTTTTTTCACAAGGGATGTTGTTAATTAGCTATTATTTTATATTATAAGATACATTTTCATTATAGTATAAGTTTCAATCACATTATTATAGCTAATAATTAGTAAAATTCCAGAGTCAAATGTCCCACCATGACTCGTTCGCCCAGTCCTGACACCCGAAACATTTGCCATTGACAGGCTCGATAAAAGAGCCGCTACTTTATACTGGTTGAGCTAAATAACATAACACATAGGCAATGTGAGGAAAAGAGACAATCCTAACTAAATTCTGGCATGTAAACATGCGTGACTTATACTGCTTGCTCAAGCAGTATATGGGGGTATAAATATTCGTGATAGACTCGTGAAAAGGAACACCCCAAAAATGTTTTAAAAGTGTTCTTATCATAAAGTACATTTTATTACCAGCCCAGGGGCCAGGGCTATTGTAAATTTTAGAAGAACATTGTATGAAAGATTACTACGGTACCTATTACAGATTTTCCATTCTATTAAAGTAAATTGCGGTAAAGTCGTATAGCCCCAGTAGGTACTAAAATTTGTTAGAGTCTCAAAATTCCGTAAGGTTTTTTATTTCGTGGGTGGACAAAAATTTTCCGAAAATTGATTTTGAAGATAACTCCTAAATGGTATTAAACATAACGCCTTTAAAACATTGTTGTGTTCAAACTAGATATTTCGAAAAACTGTTTATCGGACATTAAAAACCAAAATGTAGAATATACATAACAAAGCACATTTTGCAGTAAAAGTCGTATAGCCCCAGTAGGTACTAAAATTTGTTAGGAGTCTCAAAACTCCGTAAGGTTTTTATTTCGTGGGTGGACAAAAATTTTCCGAAAATTGATTTTGAAGATAACTCCCTAAATGGTAATAAACATAACGCCTTTACAACACTGTTGTGTTCAAACAAGATATTTTGAAAACTGTTTATCGTACATTAAAAACCAAAATGTAGAATATAAATAACAAAGCACATTTTGCAGTAAAAGTCGTATAGCCCCAGTAGGTACTAAAATTTGTTAAGAGTCTCAAAATTCCGTAAGGTTTTTATTTCGTGGGTGGACAAAAATTTTCCGAAAATTGATTTTGAAGATAACTCCCTGAATGGTATTAAACATAACACCTTTACAACATCGTTGTGTTCAAGATATTTTGAAAAATCGTACATTAAATCAAAATGTAGAATAAAAATAACGAAGCACATTTTGCACTAAAAGTTG
Organism: Listronotus bonariensis; assembly: GCA_014170235.1. NCBI lineage: Eukaryota > Metazoa > Arthropoda > Insecta > Coleoptera > Curculionidae > Listronotus > Listronotus bonariensis. The sequence continues at coordinate 27,701 of JACEGR010007064.1, forward strand.
TATAGCCCCAGTGGGTACTAAAATTTGAATGTCTCACCTTAGGGAATATATAAAATAAAAATCCAAAAAATAATCGAAAATCAAAAAAACTTCACAAACTATTTAAATGTCCTCGAAATAAACAAACACTTGAAATATCACAGAAAACACACATTCAAGTCATTAGCCTATCGTACTTGCATTGTAATCTAAGCAAACTTCACGGCAGTACTGGACCATGTCCGAGATAACCACTGCTGAAAAGTCAAGATGTCAATAGTCGGACCCTGGAGAGCTGATTGGAAGTACCTTCAGGGCCGTACTAGGGCAGTTTTTACGATTCTGTCGATTCTTTGCATTTATCATTTAACATTTTACATTTAACATTTAAGATTTAGCATTTAGTAATTTAGACACTGTTTATAAAAATTTTAAAAGAGATGTTTGGTCATGACATTGTAATAATTTCTCTAGGATCCTTTTCGAGTTTAGGCCAAACAAATTGATGAAGTTTATTGTACATATCAAGAGACATCCTCTTGTACTTAAAAAAATTGTTCATGGTTGTCCTTTTCTTTATTAATTGCACAAAAAATGATACTGGAAGATCTTTTTATGTTTATTGAAGTTAATCTTTAGCTTTATTTTTCACAAAGTGGCTAAAGAGGCAGATTTATCACGTAGATTTGATGTTTACTAAAAAGCGCGGAACAAAACAATAATAAAACCAAAAATATCAAAATTATGACATGTATAGAAAACATTCTGATATGCGCAGTAGGATTTTTATTTAGCATTTAATTTAAGAAGATAAAGAGTTGGTCAACTCTTAAATGATAAATGTTAAATCCTAAATGTTAAATGTGTTTTAAGTTTAATAAACGGTTTTCTGCTATTTTAAGGGTTTTAAAAATAATTGATACTTACATATTTTAGAAACTCTTATCTCTAAATAAAACGTAGGTGGCGCAGATCCAAAATATTCCGTTTTAAAATAAATATCAGTAAACAAACTTAAGGGGCCGGGGAGTGAAAAGGGGTGCTGGGCGGGGTAAAATTGGTAAAACGAGTAAATGAAACTGAACATCACATGTAAAATTAAGTAAAATTACATTTTTCCACATATTTTTGAGAATAAAGATAAAAAATATGATAAATATAAAATTATTAATTCATAACCTAAAGTATTAAGAGAGGAAAACGACTAAAATCATCAGTTATACCATGCTAAATATGGAAAGCATTTGGCAACATCGGAAGGGTCTGATTCTATTTATGGTGAATAAAGAAAGAATTCACACAAACTGTATTCATAAGTATATCTGGTGTAATTAAAGGATTAAAAAAACGTTGACTAACCAGATTTTTTTCTTTGAGAACCTGGCATTTTGTCAAAAATTATTGTTTTGGATACTAATTCGACCAATTACAAGATATTAGATTCAATAATCTATACTAATTAAATAAACAGAAAAAGTTTGTTACTTTGTTTTATTTGTTTGCTTGTTTGCAAGGGCTAATCTTTGGAAACACTGAACCGATCATGAAAATTATTTCACAATCAGAAAGCTACACTATTCAGGAGTACTATAGGCTACTATTTTATAATGATTAAAAAAAAGTTCAGAGAAAAGAATGACATACTTATGTATACAGAGTGTTCTTAATTGCGGTTAGAAACTTTAAGGGCGTATTCCCAAGCCAATTTTATAAAAAATAAGTCCTCTCTCTCTATATTTTTTTTTCTTGGTTTTGGTCCCTTCAGGTCAATCCACCACTCTCTCCCCTTTCGGACTATGCTTTCAGGGCTTCGTCGGCGGAAAATCTGGATAATCGAGCTCGTAGCATCAAACACTCATTCTTTGCTTATGAGTGGCCAGGTTTTGCAGAGCGGGGACTCATTTAACCTTGTGGGCGTCACATTTGAGAATAACCTTAACTGGCATAAACACATTGTATCTATAGCCCCCGCGGCTTCAAAAAAGCTTGAATTTCTTTTCCGAGCCAAAAAGTATTTTTCTCCTTCCAATTTATACACTTTGTATGTGTCCCAAATTCAACCTTCTCTGGAATATTGTTCTCATGTCTAGGGCATGGCATCCCCTACAACCCTCAGCATTCTTGATGCCATTCAAAGAAGGGCTGTTCGTCTTATTAATAATCCTTAACTTACTCAAAGACTTCATTCTCTTGCCCATCGTCGAGCTGTGGGAGATCTATCGCTCTTCTATAGATACTTTTACGGCTTCTGCTCCGACGAATTGTCCAGTATAGTCCCTCCTCTTGCAGTTCCCAACAGAGAAACTCGTGCCGCGCGTATGCATCCCTATACAGTTCAATTGGACAGGCCCCGAACTTCCCATTTCGTTCGTTCTTTTATCCCTAGAGTTTCTAGACTGTGGAACCTACTGCCAGCGGAGGTCTTTCCTTCCCCCAAATCTTCAAGTTTTTAAGTCCCGTGTTAACAAACTTCCTCTTACCCTGCTTAAGACATCCACGGTACGTTAGTATTGAGGCTTTCAGCCTTCGTGGATTGTCCAAAGATAAAAAAATTGATATTTTAACGAGCTTTAGGAAAATACCACATTTGATGTGTCTATATTTTATAGTTTTGGAAATATGGCCATCCAAATCTAAAAAATAGTAGATATTTATAATGTCTACTTTATCCTTGACACTAAACTTGGTGCTTATAGCTTAGAGCTGTAGATATAATGGAAATTTAACATAATTTTTAGATTTGGATAGCCATATTTTTTAAATTAGAAGAGATAAACATATCAAATGTGGTATTTTCTAAAAACTCTTTAAAAATCTATTTGTGTGTTATTTTAAAAATGTCAGTTTGCTATAAAAATCCTGAGGATCGCCATATTTCCGAAACTATTAAAAATTGGATATATCGCTTGGGGACTGTTTTTAAAGCTCTGATAGATCTTTCAAAATGGTGATATACTATACATAATATTTCATTTAAAAAACGTAAATTTTTTGTAATAAGTCACAAACCCGATGTTTAAACGTTTTTTTCTGTTGGCAGCACGTTATTTAGCGGAAAAATCCTACAACTTTACTAATTCAATCGACTTCGTATCTCCAATAATAAAGAAGTTAAGTGTTAGTGCCGACTTAAGTTTGTCATACCAGAAAATGAAAAACAAGAATTTCAAGGTTTAAAAATTTTTGTTTTGTTTTCTCGATAAAAACAATTTAGATACATTTTAAATCGATTTACTCCGCCCCTGTTCCCAGAGTATCGACTTTAGATCACATGACTGTACTGAATGAAAACAAATGACGACTTGGCAGGCACATCGCAATTATTTTACTACACTTTTACTACTACTGTTTACTACTCTTCGTCGTACCTTTTTCCTTCTTTTTTATTACATGGGCGCTCATTTTAAAAGGGTGAAAGAAACCATAGGCGGAGAGATCGGGATTAGATAAAGGAATATAGTACAATTATTATTATTATTAACTGCAATATTTAAATATGGTGCTTTTATAGCAGAAATTTGCCCAATTCCAAAATGCACTCCTAAACAAATTTCTTGCTACAAAAGTTTGTGTTAGGCCACGTCCAGACTTGCAACAATTCTCCGTGCCATTCAACGACGCATACCGCGCCACATAGTGCGTTCGTGGACGTGGACAATATTCACGTCGTTTTAACTGCTTGGCAAATAATTCGCCGGTGATTTAGAGCTTGTCGGTTTGGACGAATGTTTGGCAAATTGTTGCAAGTCTCGGCGCGGCTTTAGGTTTTCCGATTTTCTAGCTTATTAATTCATTGTTACTTTATCTTTTAAGTTTAGAGAGGCGCATCAAGTGGTTTAAATTCCATTTATATTTGTTTTAAAACTATACAGTTTTATATTTTTCAAGCGTGGGAAACACTGAGATACGTGCAGTACCAAAAATTTTAATGATATAGGTTTATTTCCTTCATAAATAAATAGCAGAGTAAAATGCTGATTTAGGTGGGTCAGCGCCATCTTTTTCTTGAATTGCAAACTTTAAACGTGGTCGCACGAATACTAAATGTGAACCGCGTATGGTCAAAACGGCAACTAAACTGAACTGAACTGAACAAAACCGGGGTATACACGGTCATGGAAATCTGTCAAATCTGTCAAAAAAACCAAAGCTCGCGCGCAAATTTACCGTGTGTATTAAAAAACTGCCACATCTGGCTTGGCATGCGACTCGATGTCCGAGTTTGATTTTTTGGCCCGCGTCGTGCAAACTTGTGCATGTGTACGACACGTCAGTTAACTTTTCACTTTAGGACCGTCGTTTACGGAGTTATATTGTTGGTTTTCTATTCTATTCTATTCTATTCTATTCTATTCTATTCTATTCTATTCTATTCTATTCTATTCTATTCTGTTCTATTCTATTCTATTCTATTCTATTCTATTTTTTCTTGGTTTTGGTCCCTTCAGGTCCAATCCACCACTCTCCCCCTTCCGGACTATGCTTTCCAGGGCTTCGTCGGCGGAAAATCTGGATAATCGAGCTCGTAGCTCCCAGAAATTCCAAAAAGAAAACAAATCATTCAACAATCGATGCAATGCATAAATTGTCGGCTGTCAAACCAAGATCTGCTACTGGTGTTACGTATAACCTTCACTTTCACTACTGACAGTTCCCATGGCACGCCCATCTATTTCCCGCCATTTGAGAAATACCTCGTGTTCACCACCAAACAGGATACCATCAGCTTATAGGAATCTTCGCTCACAGCGCTTAGATCCAGAAGAAAGATGCCGTCAATTTAGCGTGAATCTTTCCTTGATCCCCGAAGGTAAAAAACGTTCGTACGACACCTCTAGCCGCCACTCCGGGAAGAACTTTGTAGTCCTCTACGCACGTCCGCACTGCCCGGAGGTCAAACAAAGAGTCTATTGTTGGTTTTGAGTAAAGAAAATGGCTCTTTGGCGCCTGGAAGATGTATTGCGTAATTTTATAGATATGTACCAAGGTTATCCAAGCTTTTGGAAAGTTAAAAGTAATGAATACATTGACAAAAATAAAAAAATATTTATGTTCAAGATGATCATACCACCAGCTGCCAAAACTGTCGCAGAACTGACAGGTACATCTGAATCGTGTGTATCAAAACCTTCATTTGACATTTGCTTTCGTGCAAGTGCGATTCAGGTTTGCATGACCGTGTATACCCCGGTTAAAGAAACCCATAAGAATGTTCCCCGGAGCACCCCCGAATGAAATGCTTGGTAACGATAAGCTCTTAAATTTAATATTAATATCCGACTTATTACAGTTTTGCATATAGTTTTTAGAACATTGAACGCTCTACAAAAAGTTTTCTTATCCTTTTTGATAAATTCAACCATTAAAAGATATCTCGTCCATTTTAATGCATCCAAAACACAATCATGTTCCTTGTCGCGAAAAGAGTCATCAAATACTCATCCTCTACTTATGAGCGGCCAAGTTTTACAGAGCAAAGACACCTTTAATCTTGTAGGAGTCACATTTGAAAGTAACCTTAACTGGCATAAACACATTGTATCTATAGCCACGGCAGCTTCAAAAAAACTTGAATTTCTCTTTCGAGCCAAAAAGTATTTCTCTCCTTCTAATTTATACACTTTATATATGTCCCAAATCCGACCTCCCTTGGAATATTGTTCTCATATCTGGGGCATGGCGTCCCCCACAACCCTAAGCATTCTTGATTCTATTCAAAGAAAGAGCTATTCGTCTCGTTAATGATCCTTCACTTACAGAAAGGCTTCCCTCTCTTGCACATCGTCGGGTTGTGGGGGATTTATCGCTTTTTATAGGTACTTCCATGGCTTCTGCTCTGAAGAATTGTCCAGTATAGTTCCTCCACTTACGGTTCCCAACAGAGAAACTCGTGGTTCCGCCCGTATGCATCCCTATACGGTCCAACTGGACAGGCCCCGAACTTCCCACTTTGTTCGTTCTTTTATCCCTAGAGTTTCTAGGTCGTGGAACCTGTTGCCCACGGAGGTCTTTCCTTTCCCCTCAAATCTTCAAGTATTTAAGTCCGGTGTCAACAAACTCCCTCTTACCTCGCTTAAGACACCCACGGTACGTTAGTATTTAGGCTTTAAGCCTTCGTGGTTTGTCCAAAGATAAAAAAAATTATATTTACGTCAAAAATTGAAGAACCTTAAGAAAAGCAAAACTTTTTTTTATTTCTTAATTTTGTAACTACCTTCCGATAGAAATGGTAGAAAGTTAATTGTCAATAATTATTTTTAGTAAGTTACAAAATTCAAAACATTTTTTTTCAATTCTTTAATCTTTGACCTTCAGTATCTTTTTATTGATCAGATTTTTTCAAAAAGGTATATGAAACCTTTTTTATAAAACGCTTAATTTTCTACAAAAACTTTTGTAGAGTTTTGCTTTATGATTAACAAATGGTGAGATATGATTTTTTTGTATGGGACTGAGAAACATATGCAAAACTGTAGGGCGGTGGATATTTAGATTAAAATAAAATTAGGAGTTTATCGTTTTCGAGGCCAAGCATTTTTGGAGTTACCAAGAACCAATAAAATGTATAATGCACGTCACTGGTTTTATAACTTGCTAAAGACCAACCATTAATTGACTTTTAGGGCCTTTCTCTGCCTTTTTAAGGGATTTTTACGGTCCGTTACAAAAAAACGTGACACAAAGAATGATCTGTTATTACTTTGCGGGTGAGAAAAATGTAATGTGCACGTAATATTTTCACACCTTTTATTACCTTTCTTTTTAGCTCTTGTAATAAAAAAACCTGCCGCTTTTTTTTTAAATCTTGGCAGGTAAAGAATTATTAGAAAAGCTTAAATGTCAAGACAAAAAAGTTGATTTTTGTTTTATCTTAGTATGTCGTAGGAATTAAATAAGAGAAACCATAAAACCATAAACACAATAATCGCCACTTGTTTTTATTTAAAAACCCCTTTATCATACCGCGCCGCTTTATCCTACTATCAGCGCAAAAAGACGCCGACGAGTGAGCGTAATAAAATTTTTGGAGTCAACGAGGATTTGACATGTTTTTTTTTTTTATTTCTCTTATTTGATTCCAACGACAATAGAGGACTACAAAATGTCAGCTTTTCTTATTTAAAATGAGATGCCAAGTTTAATATTGGTTTTTAAGATTCTGCGTAATAGTTATTTACATTGCAGGGAAAAAGTGCCACTTTTTGCTCCCGGAGATGGTTTGAGCAATCATCATCAAGGAAAGAAAAAGGCACTTCACTCTAGGAAGGAATGTATGTTATTTTTTCTACACTACCTATCGCGACATTTTTAAGAAAAACATAATTATTTGGCTGCAGTTTCGAGGAAACAAGGTAGTTCTAATTTAACTCGCGGGTCTACCTAGTACCGCGTAATAAATTGAACATCAGTCAAAATATGACATTTGAAATCGTCAATCACAGAAACCGTCGTCAGGACACTAAGCGTTGTTTTTATAATAAATGCGACGTAAGTAGACAGTTTTTATTCGGTCGTAGAAGATTTATCATTTCAAAAGCAAAATGGACTCTGAAGACGACTGAGCAATATCCCTGAAAATATTTCTGGAAAAACACTGCCAGGCCAGTATCATTAAATCTCTTGCTAAGTAAGTATCGCGAACGATACGAAAATATACTTTTTGCCCTAGGGCGTAAAAGTGCTTTTGCGTCCCTCATTTATAAAATGCTAGGATCGTTTTTGATACTTTTTTGCCCTAGGGCGTAAAAGTGCAATTTACGCCCTCAAATGTTGTAACAAATCGTATTTTACGTCAGTCTTACAAAAAGAATATAAATTGTTTGAGTCAGTAGACGGAAGAAAACCATGTCACGTGTACCACCGAAGATGCCGATTTTGTATATTAAAATTAGGCTTTTCCTGATTTTTTTTTCGGCTACCACACACCATTGCATAAAAACGAAAAGAAAATTGAAGTATGCCGGCTAGTGAGAGAAAAAAGTACACTTTCTCCTCCCTCATACGAGGAAGAAATACTTTATTTTACAGATGAAGGTAGTAAACAAAATTCTAAGCAGATTTTATGTGTAATGTTCTTTACTTAAGTCATAAATAAATGTTAAAAGTTATATTGACTAAAACCGTAAAAGTCATTATCTTAAATGGAGATGCCCTTTTTATTACTTTATTTTATTAACCATTAAAAATAAGGGCAAGTTAATACAGGGTGATTCAAAATCGATCACGAAACTTAAGGGGTGATTCTACTTGACAAAATAAGGGTAGAGCTTCATATACATTTTTTTCAAAATGTCATTCGTTTTCGAGTTACAAGCCGTCAAAGTTCAATTTTTATTTTGGTTTTTTCGCCATATTGCATTTATTTTTTAACCAATCCAGTTGATATTTGGCACACAAATCGAGCTTTGCAGATTCTAAAATTTTAAGACAAAAGTACTTTTTTAAATACCGCCAGAGGGCACTTTACCTAAAACTTAAAATTTATTTACATCATAACTTTTTTATTTTGACAGATATCGCAAAGCTGGGGGCGCCATTTTATAGACAATCAAAAACTTAAAAATAAGGTACTCTTTATTAAAGTCGATAAACCTCACCGTTTAGGCACCAATAGACATCAAAGTTTTCATCAATTTCAATCAAATTACCTACATACATACAGGGTGTCCAGTAACTCAACCGACAAACTTTACGGGGTGATTCTACAACAGAAAATAAGAAAAAAACTTCATATAAACATATGTCCTAAACGTCTTAGTTTTTGAACTACGGTGTGTTAAATATAAAAAAAATAATTTTTAACACCCCGTAGTTACGTTTTACATAGTACAACATTTATAAAGAAGAGAAATATAAAATTGTTAATATTTAAAAAAGTATTAGGAAAATCGATTGTTATATGGTATGTGAGTATAAGTAAACCGATCGTACGATCAGTTCCAACGTGTGTGGTAACCTTTAAAGAGAGAGATTAGGCTGTTTATTAACATTAACAATAATAGTTGTGTTACAGTTAAATGTCTTGAACAAAAAGTCATGCGATGCGATTAACATAACGGTCATAGCGCACGAATTGCTTTTTTCTAAGGTAATTAAAGCGAATTAAAATACTTTTCTTTGGGCATGAGAGCTTAAATTTACGGTCGTTAGAATGCCCGGAATTTAAACACGGCGAAAATGATGATGTTAATATTTCAGTAATAGACCGTAAGCCAGATGCAAAATTTTGTCAGTTATTTCCTCTCAGTCCATAACCCGTAAAATTTTTCAAGAGGGTTGTATATGAATCGTTGTGACCGTCAGCTGCGTCTATGATGATGGAATTGTACAGGGCGCTTCAAAAAAAGATATCCGTCACAACAATATAGACATACCATATCTTTACGACCAATATTACCTAATAGTTACTTATTTTTATTTAGTTGCAAAACAAAGAAAATCCAATTGAAAATTTAAATCCGTTTACACAACAAATGATTTCTTTTACTCTGAGCTAAATGCATCTTGGTTGTTTTCAACTGAACATCCGCTTTTAAATTAAGCGAAAGTGGTTTTATTTTTGGATTTTGAAACATGATGATAGCGTTTCTTTAAGTACTCCCTCGACAATCCATCATCTTGATTATCTTCAGTTATTTCGCACATTTTATTACTAGTACTTAAGTACTTATACTGCGCTTTTACAACCAACGGTCGTTATTCATTACTTAATTAAAATAATATTTGTATTATCTTTCGTGACTTTAGTCAACAAAGTGGAAAGTTAAGAGCTTCTCTAGAGAAACCTTAAAGGGGCGCATAAGAGTTACACTAAATGTTGTTTTCTAAATTGACATACAGAAAAAATTGACCTAGGGTACCCCAGCATTAAAAAAGCTGAAAAATTAACCGTTTACAATCACTGAAAAACGCGTTTAAAAGCTGCAGACATAACAAATCCGACTATCACGTTTTGATTCATGGCACTTTTTAATGAAATCCATGATGAGAACCACCAAAACACTTGGCACAAATTGTAGACTGGTTTTTTTTGTAAGGCACTATTGCATTTACTAAATAAATCACAAAAACATTTAAAAAATATGATATTAACAGCATCAACAGCAAGAAAAACTTGATTAAAGAAATGTCATGTTCCACTAAGTTAGTTTTAAATTATTTTCGATGAGGGCGCTACACAACGTTACAACGCTTAATTTAAAAACAATATACATATCTATTTCCTATTTTGACGCCCATTTAAACTCTATTCAAAGGTTTTGAAAGCTTCACTTGGATATTGAACAATAATAGAGACATTTTGCACCTCTTAAAATAACAGACGTTTTTTGGCCTCCTTATGGTTATCGTTATTAAACATAACGATTACAGCAGCAGTTTTAGACAGAGATTTTGCAGCCTCTTCGAATAAATTTATCTTGCGTCTGCGCTTTCGACACATAACCTTATTTTTTACCTGTGGTTCACCGATTTTAAAGTTTACGAAAAATCAGTACTTACTTTTATTCTCCATAAGTTATATATTGATATTTAAATATATGCAAATAATTCTCTTGATTTTGTTTTTCAAAGTAGATGTAACAATACAGTATAAGCAAAACACAAAAAGTAAGGTTAGGTTTGGTAGTAGAATAAAAAGCAAGTGTGCCAGATTGTAACATGTAAATAGATTACTGATTTAAAACATCCTTAAAAATGCAAGTTCGTATTAATTTCTTTACACTATTTTATTTTTCTTACTGCTATGGATTTTTCGCTAATTAGAGCCTATGTATCAATGATATTTTAATTAATATGGCATTAAAATGTCAACCTACTTAAATAATTGATATTAAAAATTCTACAATCCGCCAACCACGCAGTTTAACAATAACGATAACGATAACGATAAGCTCTTCGGTATTCATCCGTAATTAAAGGAGTCCGGTATGGTTAATAACGATAACGGATCATGTTTGCGTTACTGCGCAGACTCAGAATAACGTTAACCACAACGGAATTGCAAAATAAAGGTGCAAAATGTCTCTAATATTTAATCATTACTCTTAATTATTTTTTTAACGTATTCTCACACTTACTATTACAATTATAATAAATGCATAATAAAATAATCAATATATTAATTTAAATTGAAATAAGAATGCCAACACAATTTACATAACAAAAAAAAGAAAGAGCTCTGATTTATTTATGCGGAATATTAATAAAATGTACAGGCACTTACAATATATCGAACGATTTTGTAATTGTAAAGTTTTCATTAAATAAATGGCGCAGCACGTTTTAAAACCTAATATATTTTCTTTTTTTGCGTAATATAACGGCTAAAAATGCAAGAGTGTAACATCTGGACTCGCAAAATTATTATCAAAAATATTTTATTTCCCATGTTTTACCCATCTATTATTGATCTGTAATACCTTAGAAACGGAATATGTTATGGTAGCAATAATACCTGCTATCACACCTAGGGCATTATAAGCGGGCATTATGATAATGCCCGCTTATAATGCCCTAATGCGCTAATATGGAAATTTTATTGCTTATCCAATTTTATTTCTCTCACAATAAAGATCAAGTTTATACAAAAAATAATTTTTCTTTAAACAATACTAAAATTAAACTTTATTTCCAAAATAAAAATTACAATTTTGAAATGTCCCGGAAAATGTAGCTGATCCCACTATAGAATGGTCGGTGTTTTTGTGATGGTAGCAGCGGTGGTAGCACTAACGCTATTTTGTATAGAAGAACAGTCCATTAAAGAATTTTCAATAGTCGATACGGAATTAACCTCGGAATTAACTGAATTGGCAATCATTTTGGCTACTTTGTTTTTGGATGAAATACTTTCTTCTATATATCCTTCAGCTACTGAAGAGCTTTTCCATTTCCCATGTTGTTTTTAGCGTTTCAAACGAAGCACCTGCCTCAACAAGTAAAGTTGACGATGTGCGACGCAAACAGTGGCCGGTGTAAGCTTCTGCATTATCAATTTTAAAAATTTTGCGATCAATGTTGGGACGCTTCCTATGGTATTTTTCCAATGGGTTGTACTGTACATCGACCCTTTCTATAGGTAAGAAAGAATCTTCGCTCCTTTATTCCAGCTGGTCTTAATGTTGTGTACTTTTTTATTAAATTTAAAGCGCCTAAATCTTCTTCAATGATAGTAAAACTTTTTGAAGTTGAAGTTTTAGTTTCTGGTACCTTTATAACCAAGACTGTTCCTCTATCTTCAATGTCATCAATAGTCATTTTGACCAACTCATCTCGTCTTAAACCTCCAAAAACACCCATTACCAATATGACTTTGTGTACCAAGTAGATATCATCAGGAGCCTTCTTAATAAATTTTAATATTTGTTCTCCTTCCAAAACTTTAGACTTCTTCGGACGTATCCTTTCGACTTAACTTTTAAAAAAGATATGAGACGATGGTATTGCGAAATGTCTATATTTTCATAGACCATCAACGTAGACCTTAGGGTGGAATACTTGGTCCAGAGAGAGTTCGGACTGTATTTTTCCGACTAAAAATAATAAAGTTTGTTAAACATATGTATTAAAATAAAATCAATAACTTACCAGTTCCTGAAAATATGCCATTAAAACGGTTTCGGTTATTTGAAGAATTGCGTTCGCATCTTTCCAAATACCAAATATGCCATACTCCCGATCATACTGTTGCCTTGATTTAACTGGCAAAAAGATTTTCGGTCGCTTTTATGGCCTTTTCTCTTATATTTTGTGGAATTTCTTCCATTTTGAGCAAATCGTTAAATAAAAATGCCAACTGACTAACTGATAGAAACATCAAAGTCAAACTTAACACCAGTCATTATCTACTTACGTATACAGGTACAGGTGCAACTTATTTTTATATTGCGAATAAATAATGTAATTAGTCATTGAAAAACTCTTTTGGGTAAAACATAAAGCATTGGAGGCACCACGGGCTTTACTGGACTATAACGCCCATCAGGTCGAAATCTAGCCCTCGGGCTATTTCGACCTTCAGGGCATTATAGTCCTAGTAACCTTGACACGTTGATTCCTTTTGCTATTTCATTTCAAGCTCTTTCTGTGTAATCTTTTTGCAAATATTCTTTTAAGGTATACTTATAAAGTACAGAACGTTTTTAAACCCCTTCACAAATCTTATATTTAAACAAATCCATCTTTGGTCCAAAACCAGACACAATCACAATATAAATCAAACACTGTAAACAAGATTCAAAACGGTTCTATATTGCATTTGTTTATTAAAGGACGCGGATTGCTAAAATCGGTCACGGTAATATACCTACGTGTTGCAGAAGCCTGTAACAATCGCGTTCTCGTCGCTGTTTCAACCACCATGTGGCGGAGAGCCTAAGAACCACAATGTCGGAACTCGGTCAATCAGCTGATAATAATAAGTATTTAGATCCAAAATGGCGAAAATACTTACAGCAAGTACCCAATTTTCGGTATTGTGTTCTCGGCTAGAAGCCAATTATACATATAAACCTTCCTCTTGAATCACTCTACCTATTTAAAGAACCCGTATTAAAATCCATTTAGAATAGTAACGTCAAGTCGAATTTTAGTTATAGTTTATCCAAGATAGCCGACCCGTGCCCACTTCGTTGGGCGATAATGTCTGAATTATTTGTTTAATCATAGTACAATATAGCCTATGACACTTCTGAATAGTGTAGTTTTCTGATTGTAAAATAATTTTTATGATAGGTTCAGTACTTCCGAAGTTTAGCGGCTACAAACAAACAAACCCACAAACTCACAAACAAAGTTACAAACTTTACCTCTTTTATATTGGTATAGATAAATCATAAAAAAATTTAAAAATACGATACTAACTGCAACAACAAAGCAAAATAGGACAAAGAAATGTCATAGTGCTCAAGAGTTCAAAAAGTATCCGATAGAGGCGCTAATTTGAGTCGCGAATTGGGAACTCATATTACGGAGTACAGTGTTGCAATTCGGTCAATCAGGTGATAAAAATGGGTATAGAGATCCAATGTAGTGAGAATATTTACAGTAATTTGAGATTTTTGGTTTGTAGCTTATTGAAACAGCCATTTTTAAAAACAAAAAAGTCTTCTGCTGACAGTAAAGATGAGAAAAAGGATACATTTTTGCAATACTTTTTTGCAAAAATATTTCCCACCCAACTTTTAAGTCGTTATATAAACAATTTATTGGCAAAATGCAAGTAAAAAAAAGATAATTCGCATTTTTAGTGTTAACGACTATTAAAATTAAAATATGACGGTAGTAAAACAAAAATAAACCGGATAAAAAGCGGCAGTTACGATCTTTTGAAAGCTGCATTTTACGATCGCAAATACGACGACAAGAAGTGAAAATGGCTCTTTAATCTTGGGTTTAGTGAGTTTAATAAGAAGCTTAACTACATAGCACGTTTTTTTAAAATTATCTTTTACTCCCATAAGAAGAAAGAGGTAATTTTAAACCAAAGTTTAAGCAAAGTGGCGTAGACTATAGGGCACTAGCAACTTTGTTGTTGACCAACATAAAAGTTGCTCAACCAAAAGTTGCTAATAAATTTGTACTTCGGGCACTTGTCTACTAGAGCGTTGCTTTTTTAACATGAATTTCACTGAGACAGTAGTAACTATTGCTTATAGTTACATAAAAAGGAAAAACCAATGTATTGAGTTTAAATCAGAGATAACCTACATTTAGATCCGCAGTGGCAAAAAGCATTTTTCGGATTTTTACGACCTCGCGCAGTGGGTGGACGAACATGCGCACTTAAAAGCCGTGGCAAAATACAAACACCGGCACTCCGTACCCTCCGTCCGCGGTCTGACCGTGACGCTCATTCGCTACAGTACTTCGAACAGAAAATCAGGACGCCGTCGACAAATTCTTTCTGATAATGCGGATAGTCTATTTGGCGCCAGGTGCGTTTACCCTCAACTTGCTTGCGCACAAACCGGTTTTTTCGCCCATGAAATGTAACTTTTGTTTTGCGCAGGTAATAACATTGGCAATCCATCGAGATCAGTGGTTTAAATCGCCTTCAAAACAGATCAAGATGTAATTTTTTAGTTGAAGTGATTTAAAAGTTGCCAGTGCGCGGTATCACAAACAAATATGTTTTATTATCGCAATTTTTCAGTTACCGAAAAAAATTGCTTGTGCGCTGCTGCATGGCCCTATTGTGCTCTTCTTTCTCGGTATAGGCGTCATCTGTCCTTTATCCACGTGGATTTCTTAGCAAGATGTTTACGCGACGAGACGGCGGCTTGGTTTGGGACTTTCGTATATTCATATTGCCCATCAGCGCTGCTTCGCGTTATAAACAATAAAGTATTTTTATAGGTGACTCTTTGTTTGACCTCCGGCCAGTGCGGACGTGCGTAGAGGACTACAAAGTTCTTCCCGGGGTGGCGGTTATAGGTGCCGTACGGACGTTTTTACCTTCGGGGATAAAGGAAAGATTCACGCTAAATTGACGGCATCTTTCTTCTGGAGCTAAGCGCTGTGAGCGAAGATTCCTATAAGCTGATGGTATCCTGTTTGGTAGTGAACACTAGGTATTTCTCAAATGGCGGGAAATAGATGGGCGTGCCATGGAAACTGTCAGTAGTGAAAGTAAAGGTTATACGTAACACCAGTAGCGGCTCTTGGTTTGACAGTCGACAGTTCATGCATTGCATCGATTGTAGAATTATTTGTGTTTTCTTTTGAATTTCTGGGAGCTACGAGCTCGATTATCCAGATTTTCAGCCGACGAAGCCCTGGAAAGCATAGTCCGGAAGGGAGAGAGCTAGTGGATTGGACCTGAAGGGACCAAAACCAAGAAAAAGAATAGAATAGAATAGAATTTTTATAGGTGCTCTTAGTTTTGAAGAAAATAAAAAGAAGTTTAGAAATAAAGGACGTCCAACGCCAATATTAAATGCTATGCAAGTTTAAACAAATTTTAAAAGTAAGCAATAGCCTGTAAGTTTGATAAACAGATTTATAAGAAAAATTTGTAGATGTGTGGATATTAAAAGAAAAATTTTAAACCCAAGTCGTATCTTTAGTTGAAAACTACAGGTTATAAAAAATACGACCACAAAACTATAGGTTACTCACATTATTAGCAAAAGATTTTTAAGCAAGTAATTTAGCCTTACTGCAACTATTACTTTGCAAATAACGCATAGTTTTATTGTAGTATATTTTTTTTTGTAACCTTGTACGTAGAAAATTTTTATTTGAAGGTTAATAAATTATTATTTTTTTTAAATAAACATATCTTATGACACATGTGTTTTAAATGGAAAAGAATAAATTTAAAAAATATAGGAAAATATACAAGGTGTTTTATTTAAAACAACTAAGAGAGTGAGTGAAAATCCTTTTGGCACAGTCTGCACACGAATGCATTTAACTTACCTATTTTACTAGAGGTTAGAGGGTGGCTCATTATCTTCTTGACTCAAAACCACCATACTGCAAATCTGAAAGAGAAAAACGATGTTAATTAAAAAAAAAACAAACCGAAAAATATATTGTAGGAATATTGAACAAGCAAATCCTTGTGTTTCCCTCCAAACTAATGAGATAAAAAAATTTTTTGTCATTAAATAAAACGGATAAAGGTCGGGCCACACATAACCGCACCGAGCCCGCTTTCACGGTGGTAGAAGAAAGTGGGGAAATAGTTTATATAAAACTGATTTTCCTACTTATCTCTGTCCCCTTTATTTTTCAAACTTTAAGTGTAGTATAGGTAAAAGTCTGGCCACACATAACCGCAGCGATGTCTCACAAGACCCGCATCGTAACACGGCCGTGTCTCGTACGGTCTGAAACATGCCCCGCAAATGAAATCATACGTGGATCGAATAGCGCCGATGTTCCCCGAACCAAGCTTTGAGTTTACGGGAGTCACCTTTTATTTCAGGTCATTAGTTATAAAAATTAAAAGTTAATGGTTAAAGGTAAGTTGTTGTAAACAAACAATACAAGAAAAAGTGATTTAATAAGTATTAAAAAGTGTAAAATTAATTTTATTGTTACATCTTGTGAGTAATATGTGAGTAAAACTTACAGATACATTGTTATTTTTTTGTTTTATAAGTTTTTTAAAATTATTTTTCGAAAAATCAAAAAAAAAAACTAATGTTTAATTGTTAAAATGCGGTGCTGGGTATGTGGTCGGGCACGAAGCGGTGATGTTAAACCTATGGCATTTGATTACAACGGTACATTTCAAAACCGAGGACACGGCCGTGCTACGGTGCAGAACTCGTGGTGTGGTTATATGTGGTCAAACCTTAAAACTATGTTACCTTAGTTGTAACGATTTAATTTATGATCAGGTGTAGTTTCAAAGCGTGATATAATTGACTCATATTACTGCAGTTTGATTAAATACAAAATTTTTGCACCGCATCGCCCTCACATTTCACCAAGAAAACGAAAGGCATGGGCTCGTTGTGGTTATGTGAGGCCCGACCTTAATGGTTCCGTTGAGTCAGATCCAGTTGCGTAACCATGGTTTAGGGGCGGTAAAGGCGCAAAACACCACCAGTTACTTCAGTTAGGCTCGAAGACATGCCTCACCGTGTGTGTATGCCCATTAAGATACTATCTGATTTTTCCTAAACTTGTCCTAAACAATACTAAATTCAAACTTTACCCTCTTTGAAGCATTTGATTTTTAGCATTTTTTGCTTATGATATTTGCGCTCCTCATATGCCACTATGACGTAGTTGTTGAGTTTAGCTAGAGTATTTTGCAACGCCATTTTCAACAGAGGAGGGGAAAACTATTAACTTTGTAAAAACAGAGAATATTTACGAAAAAAAAACTTTATTTGGATAAATACAAATGAATCATTTTTGGGATCCGGTTCGAAAAACAGAACAGGTCAGACATTATGTCAAAATATTATCAAGTTAAAATAAATATTTTTGAAAACACAACTTTTGAGTTTTTTAACTCTGAGTACGTCGTAGTGATTGAAATATGGCCTGTTTTTTGTTAAATTTTACTGTGATCTATTTGATATGTTTACATTAATAAATCTTTCAAACTTCTGTGTTTATTTGATTTTTATTATACATATGAATTTTGGATATAACCAGATTTTAACACAAACACAAAAGATTAAGGAATTAAACTTAGTATTTATCGATATAATTGCTCAAAGAGGAGGCAAAATGCATAAGGCTAAGAAGAAATTAAATTAAAAGTTTTAATAAGACAATGTAATTTTTGTTTTCACGAAAAGAGAGTTTGGACAAAATCACCCGAAACACACGGAAAATAATTTTTCATTAAAAAAATATTGTCACTTCATAGTAAAAAGTGTGGGGTGCTTAATATATTAAATGTTATAATTATTATATTTGCCAATATCTATGAGGGAAAAGTTATGAAAAAATTGTAAAATGCACCCCACGCTTTTTACTATGAAGTGACAATATTTTTTTTAATGAAAAATTATTTTCTAATTTTTAGTCTCGGTTGCATATAAAAGCGTGTTTTTTTAGTTTTTTTAAACTATTATTTATTTTTCATTTTTTAGTCTCGATATGCATTTATGTATGTATGTATGTTAAAATGCTCCAGTTTATTCACTAAAAAATTCCTTCGCCATTTTGTCAAGAGTAGCTAAACCTGAGAAAGTTTGGAATGTTGCTAAAAGATGGCAACACAGGTGTTGTTTTATAATATAATGGATTTTTTTTTCCTGGCGATCCAAACCAGGATAACGGAATACTGTTTGCAGATTATTGCATTGTCATGGGTCCTTAATACGTGTGCAAAGTTTCAAAGAAATCGAATAGCTGGAAGTTGGTTAAAATTAGGCTCAAAGATTCCGTTACATAGATAGATAGATGGATAGATGGATAGATAGATAGATAGTTACAACCCAAGTTAATAAAAGGACTTTATATTTTATGGTTATAAAGTACTCGTCAAGACCTTTAGAATTATATATCACTCCGACTCCCCTTCTTATCTAAGAATTTTGGGGTGGCCTGGTGGTTAAGGGCAGAGTTTTTATGAGAAGGGGTTTAGACATAAGCAAGACCGGTGATAGCTTTTGTCAGGGACGTGAGGGTGTGAGAATTACGATTTCGGTTGGCAGTTCTGTTCAAAGTTGGTAGCATTATCAGCTGATGACAGAGTCGTGCCTTGTAGAAGCTTTGTTTGGTAAAAACTGTGGAAATTCTGCCATTTCACTTTGGTTGTATATTTTGCAAGATTTCAGTTTTTAATGTTTTTGGTTAGTTTAGAGACTTCACATATTATTGGTTCGGACTCGTTTTATTTTAGAGATTTTTTTTTATCTTTGGACAAACCGCGAAGACTAAAAAGCCTAAATGCTAACGTACCGTGGGTGTCTTTAGAGATTTTGATAGTGCTTAGGTCGAATAGTTTTCAGTCATTCGTGTTTTTATATACATATGATACTGATGAGTGTCCGCTAATTAATGGTACACAGAAAAACCACAGATTTCTTATGCGAAAATACCCATTTAGGATTTAAACAAACATACCTATATCCAAAAGTTAATGATAAGGAAGATACGGGGTGTTAAAGGGATATAAATATTTTTTATTCATGCATTTCGATAATTTCTGATATGTTTTAAACATTTTAATAAAACTCGGTATCCAGGAGTTTTTAGCTATCAGCTATTTATATCTGAGCAGTTGTAATTATAGCTAATACGATGTTATTGAAGGTACATACTTTCGGGTGCACTGAACAACTAAAACGTGAATACCTTAAAAACGGTTGTCAAGACCGATTCTTACTAAGTATACCTTTTTTGTGCAGAAAGCATAGAGAAGCTTACTAGTTTACATACATACAGAGTAGTAACAAAAAATTGGGTAGTTTTAGAGAATTTTAAATAGTGTACCCATCGCCCTCTAGTCTACACACAAAAATTAATATTCGATCTGAAAAGCTAATGTTTAAAAACCCTGAGATACCGTTTTATTAAGATATTTAAAAAGGGGGAAACAATTATCGAAATAAATTTACTTTTTTCTTTTACTATGACACCCCCGTATCTTCCTTATTATAAACTTTTGGATATTAGGTATGTTTGGTTAAATCTTAATATTTTGGCATAAGGAATCTGTGGTTTTTCTGTGTACCATTCATTAGCGGACACCTTGTATACAAAGTTTTTAAAATGGTTTTTGACTTACGGAACCATGGAAAATGTTTTGCTCTGCCAGGTACCTCATCGTCCTGTCGTCGCTTTGATAATTTTTAATTTTCAATATTTAAACCACATTTATGTTTTTGTTTTAGGTTATGCCTATTAAAATAATCCAATAAATTTTGTTTACAACATACAGTTCTTTTTTGTTTTCTCCTTAATTCTACGCCACTGATCTGCCTAAAATCAAACATGGCCGAAAATGGCCCGACTTGACGTCACAGCCGCGCTAGCCAATATGGCGAATGTCGTGACCTTATCTCATCAATCGACTTTGGTTAAGGGGGTTGAAAAGGCCGCCGTCCATTTTTTGTAAAAAAGAAACGTTCCCTTTCAATAAATATCTTGACATGATTCGGCGATTTTCTCAAATCTGTCTCTTTATAATATGCAGATAACTTGAGTGGTAGATTTGAGAATATGAACACTTTGTAAGGGTTTTTATTTGAACTTTTTTCTTCACACCTTGCATATTTCTGTGGTTAGGTAGTTTTCACACACGATACTTGTTTGTTTTTATTTAAGTAGCAGTATCATCTGTATTTAAACTGCGGTGTGCCTTTTCACCATGAATAAATTAACAGAAGGTCCTAAAGATCATTTTGATGAGCCTGATAAATCTGACCTTAACCCATTATTCAATTTTTAAATGTTACTTACTACTACGTGCTAAGGATATTATATCAATTATACCTGTTACTGGTAGGTTCCACATTAATAAGTTATGATGAAAATCATCCATCATTAAGATTTGGCAAAATATGCCTTTTAGATGATGGCATTACATTATTTTTTTCCTAATGCCAATAAAATCATTTCCACGTCCAGGAACCAAAATGTGCATAAATAATGCACATGCAAATGTGTGCTTATACAGGTGTCCCCATGTAATTAAATACTAATTTTAAAGCCATAAGAGATACAATAAAAATACTAAAAAATACATTTCACTGAACAACTTCTGCATTTAACTTTTTCTTGTATCTCTTATGGTTTTTCCAAAATTATAGTATTTAATTTTATATGGGACACCCTGTACATAAACACACATTATGCATGTGCATTATTTATGCACATTTTAGTTCCCTGGACGGTAAAAATGCATTTTATTGTCATTAGGAAAAAATAATGTAATGCCATCATCTAAAAGGCATATTTTTGCCAAAACCTTTTAATGATGGATGCCATCATCCTAAATGCATTTTTTCATCATAACTTATTAATGATAAATGCCATCACATTTTCTGCAACACGTGGCCTAATAACGGCCAATTGCCCATTTTGATGTCTTTTTGATACCTTTTTGCCAATGCCTTGCCGGCAAAAAATTGGGGCGATTAAAAAATAGCTTGTCACATATCAAAATACAAGCATCTGATTGGTTAAACTTAACAAACGTGAAATTTTCGCTATTGGGAATTCAAATTAAGGAGCACAGTGTTGCAATTCGCCGTCAAACAGCTGATAAAAATGGGTATCTAGATTCAATTTGGCGAAGAATATTTACATAAATTACCTGATTAGTTATTGAATTTCACATGTAAAGAGGCATCATTAGGCGATCAAGCTGAATATCGACTTCGCGGGATAAATAGTGTTTCGAGAAACTTGCTTACTCGTAGCCATAAGCGCAAGTTCTTCGTTAGTTAGTCTTGAACTGAATGAAACCTTAACTGACTTCGCGCGTTTTTTGCTTCAGTGCCAGACCTTTAACGAAATCCATGATGGCAACCACTTAAACGCTTAACACTAGTTGTAGACTAACTATGTTCTTATTTTTTTCTACATTTATCCCATAGATCATAAAAATATGCTAAAGAAATAGAATATTAACTGCAACAACAGAAAGCAAGCACTTGATTATGAATTCCTCAAGTCATTATGTTCTGAATTTGTAATTGCGACGTTGCAAAGGTCAGATCTAATTTTAGTTTTCAATATAGTTTACTAAAAATCTGATATGTGTCAAGCGGTTTTAGGAATTTTCTCTCTGTTTACATCGATGTAGCTAAAGAAAAACCAATTTTTGGAGTCGCTGAAATTCTCCCCTTCTGTTTACCTAACAGATTATCCCTAATAGGTTAAACCACCCCTCAAGGTAAATTGTGGCTTAAGGCAATTTCGGGTGAACCTGTTTAGGATGGAATAAGTCAAAGAGGTCGAAGAGATAGAGAAAATCTTGGAATAAAATAATATTGAGTGTCGTAGCATTTTGTACTTTAAAGGTCTCCGAGAGACTTGTTTAAATCTATCCCACCAAACTTAAAATTTAAATTAAAATAAAAAACTAAAAGGTATTGGCCACACTCGTCACAGACTGGCAACTTACTGCGCTTGAGACGTGATACGTGATCCAAGTAATCGATATATTGCTTTTCGATATATCGAACAATCGATATTAGCCAAAACGATATTTATCGATATCGATATATCGATGTTTTTGCTTTAAATTTTACATCCCTACATACAAACGGCGTATTTCCATTCGTTCTTACTTAACTGATATT
Source organism: Listronotus bonariensis (assembly GCA_014170235.1). Lineage (NCBI taxonomy): Eukaryota > Metazoa > Arthropoda > Insecta > Coleoptera > Curculionidae > Listronotus > Listronotus bonariensis. The sequence goes on from JACEGR010007064.1 coordinate 50,407, forward strand.
AAATTTTGTTTGTCACATAAACACGACAACCAGAACATTATAGAGTAAACGCTTATGAGCGGCAGACCTTCGTCATTTTGTTAGAAGCTGAAAGTTTGTCAGCGCATGCTGCCAAACATAGGCAGAGGCGGCGGGAGCCTATGGAGTTTGACCTCTAGTGGCTTTGGCAGGTACAGGTAAATATACCAAGCACTGGCGTGCATATGACAAAAAAAGAGCGCCAGTAAACCGCAAAATGTATTTTCGTACGGTGCCTTTTTTGAATGGAGGGACTACCAACACCTGAGGCCAATGGTGGATTTACCAGCATGTTGAGTAGGCTGGAGCCTAGGGCGGCACATTTTATAGGTAGGCGGCAGCAAAAAAGGATTTTTGACATGCTTTATTACTATTAGGAAACATAGGAAGTATGTTTTTGTAAGTGAAGACCTTTTTTTTGCTCCCAAAAATTTTTATACGTTGATATAATTGTATTGCAAAATTTAGATTGGTTTGGGTATTATAAGGTTACTATTTGTTATTAAAAAAGCTTCGAAAAGAAGGTACTCTAATTCTCTAATTTTATTTACCCTCGTTTGGAAAATGGAAAGAAAGCGTATGGGGTGATACATTAAAAATACACACGCTTCGGTAGGGGTGGTTTTTGAATCATTAATTCAGGTGTCACTGGAAACACATTAATTATTTATGGTTTTATCTTTTAGATTTTAGTTTGGCTTAAATTGGCTTAAGGGGACTTTTTTACTCGGGGACATATACAAAAGAAACCAAATAAAAAATGTAATTTTTAAGTGGTCTTATCGAAATCGGAAGAAAACCTTTTTACTTGGCTTATCATTTTTAGAGCATTTAAACACTGGCGGCTTTTGGTTTGTTTAGCGTGGGGAGGATTTAACATAAAAAGAGCAAAAAATAACATACATAATATACATGATATTTTAAAACAAAAAATATACTAATTATAAATTATTCTGTCTTAAGAAAACGCAGTGGTAAGCCATAGTTTTCTTTAGAAAAAAATAGTTCAAACCTTGTTCGAACGCCACTGAAAGAAATTTTAAAAAATTGTTGTGTCATCAGAAATGCTTTCTGTATTTTTAAAGTTTAGATTATATGTTTATGTAAAATTTTATCCTTAAAATCACATAAGGATTTACACCTTAAGAATTAAAATTTTATTCTGAAACACCACAGACAGCAAGTTCCACATTTAAGAAACTCTAGGGATAAAAGAACCTATGAAAGTGGGAAGTTCGAGGCCTGTTCAGTTGGACCGTATAGGGATGCATACGTGCGGCACCACGAGTTTCTCTGTTGGGAACCGTGAGTGGAAAAATTATACTGTACAATTCTTCAGAGCAGAAGCCATGGAAGTACCTATAAAAAGCGATATATCTCCCACAGCCCGACGATGGGCAAGAGAGGGAAGCCTTTCTGTAAGTAAAGCATTGTTAATGAGGCGACATCTCTTCTTTGAATGGATTCAAGAATGCTAAGGTTTGTGGAGGACGCCATGCCCCCATGAAAACAATATCCAAAGGGGGTCGGATTTGGGACACATACAAAGTGTATAAAATTAGAAGGGAAAAATTACTTTTGGCTCGAAAGAGACATCCAAGCTTTTAAAGCTGCCATGGCTCTAGATATATAGTTAAGATTATTCTCAAAGATGACTCCCACAGGATTGAAGGTATCTTTGCTCTGCAAAACTTAGCCGCTCATAAATAAAGGATGAGTATTTGGTGACCTTTTTTGTGATAAGGGACATAATTGTGTTTTGGATGCATTAAAATGGACGAGATGTTTGGCGCCCCAATCCAATATTAAGGTCCTGTGAAAGAGATATCTGCATCATTTTTGCGTTTTAGGTACTTTACAAAGAACTGAGAGAAGTGAAATAAGTTTATAGATAGATAAAAAAAAATTTAGATCCTTTCTTGGGAATAGGTTAAACAAGTGCACACATAAGTTTTGGAGCACATTTTTTTTAAAACGACTGCTGGTATGCCATCCCGCCAGACGATTTCTTGGTGTAAAGAGAAAGGAGAAAAGGAATTTAATGTGTTTCAGCTTAAAAATATTATCGCACATCTTATGACCGACTGGGCAATACCTGAAATTGGATGATTTACGGGAGGGTGAATGGTGGAATTTGGCAGTAAATTATTTAGCAAATAATTCTGCCCTTTCTTTAGCAGCAAAAATAATTTCTTCTTCCAAAAATTGGAAATTCCTACTTATGTTTTTGGCAAAGGACCAGAAAGATTTACTGTCCTTTGAGTAAGCAAGAACTCTTTTTACTATGCGATTATAGAAGGAGTCTTTGACTTCTGAAATTGTTTGATTATAGTAGATTCTTGCTTCCATGCTAGCCTGGCAGTTTTCTGGATAAAGATTCTGTAAAAACTTCTTGTGAGCCTAAACTTTTAAAATTCTAGCTTTGTCACAACATTTAGAAAACCAAAGTTTTGTTATTGGAGGGTTTGGGGCTCTAGATGGTGTGTGAAATATAGGTTTCAATTCCCAATTGAATTGATTCGGTCAATGTCTGCAAATTTTTGTTGTCACATAAACCCTACATCATTTTGTGGCTGCGGTCATCTTTGAGTAAATTCCTGTCAAAACATTGAAAAGATCTTGGCAACGAAAGAAAAGAGGCCTTGCTGATGCGACTCCGCCCACGTCTATATTACTCCACGTTACGCACTGCTGCTATATTTATTTTGCGATAACAATAACAAATTCTTTTTAATTTTCTTTATGTAAAGAAATCGTTAATTAATACCTTATATAGTTAAAGAAAACAGTACAAACTACATCACAATCTCAATTTAAATCATAACGATATTATGACTAAAAAAACAACTTATCCGCATTATAGGTTAGTAACCTTTTCCTGGACATTTGTAAATGACTAGATTTTCCTATTTCAGAATTATTCACTGTGCATATCAGGGCTTTTGACCTTTAACTAATGTTTTATAATTATTGTTGTTGTAATAATTTGACTTTTGGTTCTAATAATTTCCTATTTTCAGGGTCGTTTGCGTCTATTAGCTATAACAAGTTTTTTATTTAGTAAATTTTAGTACGTAATATTTATAAAGAAACTTTATTTTTGTATTTATTTTCAGGGTAAT
>JACEGR010007065.1:0-53536 GCA_014170235.1 Listronotus bonariensis
AAATGTCATTAGTTCTTGAAATTTGTTTACTCTAGTTTAGTTTAACTTAGCTTAAATCGTTTGTATAAATACAACTTTAATCTTTTTACTGTACGATTTTGATATTAATAAAAGCAGTAAATTTCAAATGACAACAGTAAGGTCACGCTAACTGGTATTTTTATTGTTGTTCATAAATATGAGGCGATAATAATGTAACAATTTTTAAAAATATATTAGCTTCAACTAGCAAACAGATTAACTGAAAAATCTAAAAATTTTTACCATGGACGTGGATTTGCATGCATATCACCCGGTATATATATATACATATATATATATATATATATATATATATATATTTATATATATATATATATATATATATATATATATATATTTATATATATATATATATATATATATATATATATATATATATATATATATATATATATATATATATATATATATATATATATATATATATATATATATATATATATATATATATATATATATATATATATATATTCAAAACCAGGAGGTTATTGGGGATGCAGTCATATGACTGCTTAGTTTTCTTAACTAGTCCAGTTACGACACCTCCCACCATATATATATATAGACAATAAACATTGAATCATTTTGGCGATAACAGAATTCCCAGACATAAAAATTTTTCATTTTCAGCTTAGGGCTTAATTAATTTATACCGCTAGTGTAAAAATTAAAAAATTCTGTAACAATCCGTCAAAAAAATCTAGGTAAGCCTATTCTTTATATGTAGCACGTTGATAGAGAGTCTGGTTTATTTCATCTATTGTTCACGAAAAACGATGGGTAAGTTAATCCCAGCGGACAAAGAACGGAGAAACATCATTTTTAAGGATTGACAAAGGAAAAACTCCTTACGGGATGTTGTGTTGTCACTGATAAATCCTTTTCCATATTTTGCTGGCTTGCATTACGCGTTTAATTTCTTTTATCTACGAACGTGGGTTGGTAAACTTGGTTTTAAAGCGTTAAAATTTACATGTAATGTAACCTAACAACAAAATTTTGATAATATTTTTAACACGCTTTTTATTAGCTTAGGTTGTAACTATCTATCTATGTAACGGAATCTTTGAGCCTAATTTTTACCAACTTCCAGCGATTCAATTTCTTTGAAACCTTGCACACGTATCAAGGACCGATGACAATACAATAATTTAAAAACAGTATCCCGTTATCCTGATTAGGACCGCCAGGATAAATAAATTCCTTTACAGATCCTCTGTGTCTCTTGACAAAATGGCGAAGGAATATTTTAGTGAATAAACTGGAGCATTTATTTTTAAAAACTAATTGATATATCGAACTAAAAAATGAAAAATAAATAATAGTTTAAAAAAACTAAAAAACACGCTTTTATATGCAACCGGACTAAAAATTAGAAAATAATTTTTCATTACAAAGAGTTTGTCACTTCAGAATAAAAGCGTGGGGTGCTTAATATATTAAATGTTATAATTATTCTATTTGCAAATATCTATGACGGAAAAGTTATGAAAAAATAGTAAAATGCACCCCACGCTTTTACTCTGAAGTGACAAACTGCTTTGTAATGAAAAATTATTTTCTAATTTTTAGTTCGGTTGCATATAAAAGCGTGTTTTTGGTTTTTAAACTATTATTTATAAATATTGCCTTTATTAAAACAATAATAAAGGAGTTTGTATTATCAATTTTTAATTTCGGTAAAATGTAATTTTAAAATATTTTTGTCAAAAAATATAGATCGTGAACCAGATCTATATAAACTTTTTAATGCTTTAAGAGGGTTCTCTCTCTCTATTTCTTTTTTGGTTTTGGTCCCTTCAGGTCCAATCCACCACTCTCCCCCTTCCGGACTATGCTTTCCAGGGCTTCGTCGGCGGAAAATCTGGATAATCGAGCTCGTAGCTCCCAGAAATTCAAAAAAGAAAACAAATAATTCAACAATCGATGCAATGCATACATTTTCGGCTGTCAAACCAAGATCTGCTACTGGTCTTACGTATAACCTTCACTTTCACTATTGACAGTTCCCATGGCACGCCCATCTATTTCCCGCCATTTGAGAAATACCTCGTGTTCACCACCAAACAGGATACCATCAGCTTATAGGAATCTTCGCTCACAGCGTTTAGATCCAGAAGAAAGATGCCGTCAATTTAGCGTGAATCTTTCCTTGATCCCCGAAGGTAAAAAACATTCGTTACGACACCTCTAACCGCCACTCCGGGAAGTACTTTGTAGTCCTCTACGCACGTCCGCACAGTCCGGAGGTCAAACAAAGAGTCCTTTTTAAAGGGTTGTCATTGAATCTTTGTGAGCGTCTCCGGTGGTGGAAGTGTACAGGGTGCTCCAAAAAAGGATCCATAATAAACTTGTCTTTTTTATAAAAACACCTGTATTACATTTTTTGGATTGTAGGAATAAAAATAAAATAAGTTTTATCAGCGATCCCTATACCAAAACTAAAGGGTTTTAAAATAATTGGGATTTAAAAAAAAACATGGCAAAATTAGAATTTTAATATTTCCTACCTTACTTACACTTGACTTAATATAATATGTTAGATTGCTAAAAGTTAAGTTTACAATTACCTATATTTTTTTCTAGAAATTATACGGGCTGTCCAGAAACTAATATTTAGTATTATATTAATTTCTGGACACCCTATAAAAATTCTTAGTGAGAAATTTAAATGTAAGTAATGGTACAATTAATCTTTTAGCAATTTAACCTAATATACAAAGCCAAGCGCAAGTAATTTTTCAATAATTCTAAATATCTTGAAAACCTTCGGTGTAGGTATCACTGATAAAATTTACGATATTTTATTTCTACAATACAAACTGAACTAATACACCATGTGTGTTTATTTTGAAAACACAAGTTTACATGAATCATTTTTTGGAGCACCTAGCTATAATTCCGATTATCGTGGCTGCAGCTGACGCTCACAACAATTTTATGTTCAATTAATAAAACAGACCCATTATGTTTCGTTATTATTGATAAAGAAATATAACTGACAGCGCCAAGATGTAACGTGGCAATGCGGTATATATTTGTTTAATATTTTTCAGAAATTTAATTTTTATATATTCCTAATAGCTAGGCTGCTGCTGTAACAAACAATGCGTACAATGGTACAAAATTTACTTTTTACTAATGAGGGGTTAAAAGTAATAGGGTCTAAGAAAAAATTTGCCTTAAAATTATTTAAATAAATTAAAAATTTTAATGCTTCAATTTTTAGTAATTTTCTAGAAACCTGCGGCAACTCCGATTTTAACGAGAATTTGGTATACGGGGTTTTTTGGGGCGCTGATCACGAATCATGAAACGTTCCGTTCTCGAGATATTCATCATCAAAGTTCAAATTTGAACTAAGCTTTTTTCACTATATTCCCCCTTCTTTTTGTACACAATTCTTGAATTAAAGCTAAAGTGTCACAAAATATTTGCTTTTCACCTTTTAAAACCCCGTTTTCTACGTTTTTACATTATTTTTGCATTAAATTGAGTGGCTTTTCTTTGATAATGCGGCAACCATACATACACATAGGGCTTCATGGCACACTGGGATTGAAATGATTCAAAGTATAGCTATGCAATTAAATGCAAAAATAATGTAAAATACGTAAAAATCGGGGTTTTAAAAGGTGAAAATCAAATGTTGTGTGCCACTTTAGCTTTAAATCAAAAATTGTGTGCAAAGAAGAATATGTTAAAATAGGATTAGTTTAAATTTCAAGTCTGATGATGAATATCTCAAGAACAAAACGTTTCCGCTAAAAAATTCTTTTAGATTCGTAATCAGAGCCCAAAAAACCCCCGTATACCAATTTTTTTTCGTTTTTCTAGGAAATTACCCAATTTTTTATTATTTAAAACTATTAGCACAGTTTTTGTTCAAGAAAATGGAATTTAAAGTCAATTATGTTGGGATAACAAATATGTAATTGAATTCATCGATACTTCATTTTTACCTGTTTTAAAAGCGCTGCAGATTTAATCTGCAGTTTTTTTAAAATCTTTTTGACATCCCACGAAGGTCTATGCCTAAATACCAGAGTACCGTGGGTGTCGGGTTATTAGATGTTTAACCCATCGTTCCCCCGTTCCGTCAACGTTGTTCAAGCACTGAAACATGGAGTTGCATTTCACAGCACCTTTTAGACAACGCGGTAGTGCCACCACGGTCGATATTTTTAAATAACTACTACCTAAATATGTCTCCCCCGCTGGGAATCGGACCGCCGACCTCTGGCTTCGAAGATCAAAATCTGTCCACTAGGCCACGGGGAGACAAAGACAAGATTATTAGTCTTTGCCATATAAATAATTAAATTGATCTGTTTTTACATAAATATGCTTAGAAATAAATAAACATTCATTTAATTACAAAAATTGTTTACGTAGAAAATGCCTGCTGTCCTTAAATAACCAAAAAAAAAAACATATTATTAGGTAAAAATCAATTTTAGCCAATATTTTATTTTACCCATAATTAACCGTACTAATATCTTCCCACCAGAAGGCTTCGTTGTGGTTTCATATGTTCGACGAAGTTTCAGTGAGTAGAAAAAAAGTAAACGGTCAGTGTCTGTCTTTATCTACTAGCTCTATTTAAAAAGAGATGGTGAAATGTTCTAGTTGGTTTTGAGCGTGGTAAATGATGTAAACTTTATTTTTTGCCATGTTCATTGCCGGCCTAATAATGGGTCGGTGTTTTAAACTACAAATCTTGATTGTGCGGGAAGTAGTTCTTGTCTGATTACTTGTTTTTGGTCGATTGTGCATATGTTAATAAGGATTTGTAACCCCTGTTATACAGGGTGTTCATTTAAAAACTTTCCACTCAAGTTATCTTCGAAACGAGATAGATTTGAGAAAATCGCCGAAACACGTCAAGATATTTATTGAGGGGGAACGTTTTTTACAAAAATTGGACGGCGCCCCTTTAACCCCTTAACCACCAGGGCCACCACCCCAAAATTCTTAAATGAGAGAGGCGGGTCGAGTGATACATCATTTTAAAGCTCCTGATGAGGTACTTTATAACCCTAGAATATGAAGTCAATATCTTCACCTATTACAAAATGGCGATGTACTTTAAAAAATACCTAAATACCTGATTTAGATGGCCATATTTCCGAAACTAATAGAGTTAGATGTACCTAATGTGGTGTTTTCTTAAAGCTCTTTTTAATGGTGATACTGGTAGTAATATACAAGGTAGAAGAAAAAGTACATATAAGAACCCTGTATATTATTTTACCATTAAAAAGATCTTTAAATGAGCTTTAAGAAAATACCACATTAAGTACATCTAACTATATTGGTTTCGGAAATATGACCATCCAAATCAGGTATTTAGGTAATTTTTAAAGTACCGCCATTTTGTAATAGGTGAAGTTATTGACTTCATATTCTAGGGTTATAAAGTACTCGTCAGGAGCTTTAAAATGATGTATCACCCGACCCGCCTTCTCATTTAAGAATTTTGGGGTGGTGGCCCTGGTGAATAAGGGGTTAAAGGGGCGCCGTCCAATTTTTTGTAAAAGCGTTCCCCCTCAATAAATATCTTGACGTGTTTCGACGATTTTCTCAAATCTGTCTCGTTTCGAAGATAACTTGAGTGGAAAGTTTTTAAATGAACACACCTGTATATTTCTTTTTATGTAGCATTTTTAACAGTGTATATAATTATTAAATTATAGACAGAAGTATTTATGGCGAATTTAATACTTTTGCTTTTTATCTCTAAATAGGTATTTATACTTATTGAAAGCAAAAAATATTTATAAATAAAATTTAGCAGAAAATTATCTCTATTTTACTAGTTTTTTGGAAGAGGCTTTGTAATATTTGTATAAAACAGCAATTTTGGTTAAATTCAAGTTACTGTTTACAGAACGAGATTGGGTCATTCCCACCGGACAAGCAGATAAAAAACTCAACTAAGAGTTAACAAAGGAAAAAACCCTATACGAATCCTTTCTTTATCATTGATAAATTAAGTCCCATATTTTTCGTGTCAGTATTTTTTCTCTCTTTTTTTTTGTTTTTATAAGTAGAAGTAAATATTGCACTCGACTAAATAATAATAAAAATTACTAAATTTTTATTAATAAGTAGCTACAGAGCTTCACCAATATTTATATTTATCAACAGTTAAAAAATTAAACCGATTTTAAAAGACTAATAAAAGTTACTAAAAAGTAAAAAATAATAAAAAAAAATAAAAAAGGAGTCGGGTAATACCCTAAGTAATAGTTCGATATAGCGGTTTTCGCTATTATAAGAGATTTTCGAAAAACCCTTTTCAGGGCGTTTCTATAGGTCGATTATGACACAAATCTGTGTGCGTCTTTTTTAAAATCCATTTCTATAATTTATTATTAATAAAAACATATTTACGGGACGGTGGAGTGAACAGGGGTGCTGGGTGGGGACAAAACAGTATAAATCCAACGTTAAACACAAGAAAACATTAATATACTGCACTCGGGGCACATGAAAAATGTAAATTAATTTTGAAAAGTATTACATTTTTCGAAAAACTATCCCACATATATGAGATATCTCGTCCGTCATTAATTAAAGAAGGAAAATTCATTTTGATCAGCTGATAAAATGAAGTTCGTCATTATGAAAATGACGGTCTTAATAGAAGCAGCGTTGCCAAACTTCTTATGAAGAATTAACACCAAGGATTTTTCGGGGAATATCCACCATTTCCATGAGAAACAATGGTATTTTTTGTAGAAATGCCTCTTTCCTTATGTTTAGGTATTATCCTTTTTTCTCTACAAATTATAATAGGAAGAAGGAATAACTTAATGTTTCATATGAATTTTGTCCTGTATCTTCCTTTTTTTAAGCTATTGACACTTTCTCACTTTATTTGGCAACATCGCAAGACATTTACAGTTCTATTGAAAACTCTTATTTTTTATGCAGTGACAGCCATGGCGAGATTGTTGTTCTATTATTTATTTTTAATTTTTTAAACAATTTTTGGACATTTTTGTAAACAGAAAGTGCAGTGTGTACTGTTAAATACTGTTTTTGGGCGTTTAATGTAGGATTTCTACTGTTTCGTCCCCACCCAGCACCCCTGTTCACTTCACCGTCCCGTAAATATGTTTTTATTAATAATAAATTATAGAAATGGATTTTGGAAAACGCGCACACAGATTTGTGTCATACGCGACCTATAGAAACGCCCTGAAAAAGAATTTTTCAAAAATCTGTTATAATAGCGAAAACCGCTTTATCGAACTATTACCATACCCTATTATGGTATTAAAGTATAAAGGCTTTTGTTTATTTAGTTATTAACATTAAGTAGCCTAGCACATATGTTACAACTCGATTTTTTTCTTTTTTCTTATTATTTTTACTTTTTAGTAAGTTTCTTTATTGTTTTAGAGTGAGTTTAATTTTTTTAAAACCTGTTTTTTTCGCATTTTAGTTTATTATTATAACTATTAAATCGGATAACGTAGACTAAAAAACACATACTACAGTAAAAAGCACAAGCACGTGTAATTGGATTGGTTTCAAGAGAATTAAATGACGTAGTAAAAAAAAATCACTTACTAGATTTAACCATGATCCCCCAATGTGAAAGTTTTTCATGACCGTCTGTGGCGCTCTCAACCAATCATGACCCCATGTTTATAAAGTAAACTCCCCTTATTTTTAAACAAACAATAATTTTCTTAAATTTTTTGCAGTTGTTTAAAAACACTCTGTGTATCCTTTGTTTAAAAATCATGATTATTTAAATTTTTCCTTAGCTTTTGAAGGCCACACTAACCCAGCCAAAATAAATATATAATGATATATCAGGAGTGTCAAAAACCCCAAAGACATTCCCTGTCCATTTAATCTTGTTATCCCAGTTTTCTGATTTCTTATGTTTGATGTATTTATGTAATAAACTTTATCCATTTGAGCTGGTGTTTGCCGAATACTACTATTAGAAGGTTTCTGCACAAAAAAGAAAAAAAAAAAAGGAAAAAAGAAAAAAACCAACGTTTTTATGATTTCAAAGGAAGCATTATATTGACTTTTGACAAACTAATCCTTTTTTGTCCTATGCTATAGTCCCTCGGTCAGTAATCAAATGGACTTTATAATAAGAACACTTTTAAAACATTTTTAGGGGAGGGGTTCCTTTTGACGAGTCTACCATGAATATTTATACCGCCATAAACGGAGGCGGCGCTTAAACTCAGCCTGTCAATGTCAAATATTTCAAGTGTCGGACTGGGTGAACGCGTCACTTTTTTGTCGGACAAGTTCACCACAATGTTTAACATGCAATTTTTAAACATATTTTTTATCAAAAATGGAAAGTTTTACAGTTATTGTAGACGGCCATTCTTCGAACTTTCACCAAGTAAATGCTGGAATGCTCCAGGGCTCAGTTCTGGCACTAACATTGTTTTTTCTTCACATCAACGACCTTCTCTCGTCCACAACTAATTCCATTCATAGCTTCGTCGACGATAGTACCCTTCACTCCAGTTTTCAGGTTCTTAAACCCATCACTAAACCTGATTTGGACAACAACCGCAGAGCGATGCAGATATCCCTTTCGCAGGATCTTAATTTAATATTGGATTGGGGCGCTAAAAATCTCGTCCATTTTAATGCATCCAAAACACAATCATGTTCCTTGTCGCAAAAAGAGTCACCAAATACTCATCCTCTACTTATGAGCGGCCAAGTTTTACAGAGCAAAGACACCTTCCACCTTGTGGGCGTTACATTTAAAAGTAACCTTCACTGGTATAAATACATTATATCTGTAGCCACGGCAGCTTCAAAAAGCTTGGATTTCTCTTTCGAGCCAAAAAGTATTTTCCCCTTCCAATTTATACACTATATATGTGTCCCAAATCCGACCTCCCTGGGAATATTGTTCTCATATCTGGAGCATGACGTCCCCCACAACCCTAAACATTCTTGATTCCATCCAAAGAAGAGCTATTCGTCTCATTAATGATCCTTCACTTACAGAAAGGCTTCCCTCTCTTGCCCATAGTCGGGCTGTGGGAGATTCATCGCTTTTTTATAGGTACTTCCATGACTTTTGCTCTGAAGAATTGTCCCAAATAGTTCCTCCACTCGCGGTTCTCACCAAAGAAACTCGTAATGCCACGCGTATTCATCCCTATACAGTCCAACTAGACAGGCCCCACTTTGTTCGTTCTTTTATCCCTAGAGTTTCTAGAATGTGGAACTTGCTGCCCGCGGAGGTCTTTCCGTCCCCCAAATATTCAAGTATTTAAGTCCCGTGTCCAACAAACTCCCTTTACCTCGCTTAAGACACCCACGGTACGTTAGTATTTAGGCTTTTAGCCTTCGTGGTTTGTCCAAAGATAAAAAAATGTCATGAAAACATAGGACTCAAACACATGTTTCGGGTATCAGATTGGGCAGGTTTCCGTGACGATTTTATAATTTTGATACAAGTTTAAAAATTGCAAGTAAATATCATTGTAATAAACTGATCAGCCAAAAGAGTGACGCGTTTGCCCAGTCGGACACTCAGAAACATTTGACAATGACAGACTGGGTTAAAGTTCCACTTCCATATATGGCGGTACGAAACTTCGTGGAGACTTGTCAAAAGAAACTCCCTAAAAAAGGTTTTAAAAGTGTTCTTATCATAAAGTTCATTTCATTATTGGCTCAGGGACTACTATCGTATAAATATTAAAGTGAATATTAGGTGAGTTGACACCATTTACAGTCTCACTTAACCTTTGAGGATCTGGATGACATATTTCTGTCTTGTTTGCCCCTACTTATAAATTTATTGGGTATGAAAAACTTCTAAATTTAGCACCAGAGGGATAACTCACATTTTTACTTATTAAAGGCTATTGAAAGTTTGGTGGTTGCTTTATTTATTTTATATAAATAAATGGATATTCTATCACCAATATCTTTCTACCCTGTTTTATTATTTAGACTTATTTTTAAAGACGGTAAATAAACAAAGTCGGTCTCATATAAAGTCACGACATTCGAGCCATATTGCTTTGACGTGTTATGACGTCACATCTCCCATTTTTTCGGCCATGTTGTTCAGTGCCGGAGATATACAGTTTATTGTATTAGTAGAACAACCGTTTATACAACAGTTTTTAATTATTATTAAGTTGTAAATTATTTTACTTTAAATTAAAAACATTTGGAATTACATCTTTCAACAAATATCACTACCAAAAACAATGCAAAATGAAATGCGCAAATTCTAGACGCCACTGGATTGATCATCAGCTTTGATTTTACCCAGTCTTGCCAACTTTTCTCCGTGGGAGTGCTCTTTCCTTGCGTCCCCGACCCTCGAACCGCCTAAAAGTTGAGGATATGTCGCAACCTTATAAATATAAACTAACCTTGGTAAATAAAGTGTTTTGTTTTTTAATATAGAATAGGTAGTAGTCTGCCGACATATTTTTGCAGATTTTTTTAGCTCACAAAAATTAAGCTCCTACTCCGCAAAGAATTCCTCTTTTATTTAAAGATTTAATGGTCTTTTATCTTGCTTGCAAAAATTGCGGATTGTATTTTTAATGTATGGTAATTAGTTGGGTACTCGCCAAAAATGAAATTAAAAGTACTAAAAAACCAAAAAAAAAAATAAAACAAGTAAAAAGATACTTTAAAATCGAGGTTTCGGTGGCAAATCTGCCACCGTTGTCAAGATAAATTGAATACAAATAATAAAAAATAAAAATTTACTATTATTAGGTTTTAAATTTTAAAATTTTTATGTTTTTTAGGAGATTCTGAAACGTCTTTAACATTAAATGTCAAATATGTTTGTATGGTTATAGTGTCATAGTGACATAGATAACTGGTTGCTGGTGTATTTATTGTTTATATTACAGAAAAGGTGAATAGTTAGTTAATTTTTAGTCTTCCTGAAGATACTTCAGTATCAAGCAAAGGCAACCAAATGTTATTTAAATTAACTGAAATTGATGCTACACAATTATCTTTATTTAATAATATATACGCACTTTCTTTGATTTTACGTTTTTAGAACAAGTTTCCTTTGCTAAAATGCTCGAAGCATCCCAGTTTATTCTATTGTTGTTATCAAATGCGTGTTGGCAGATTTTTGATTTATGAAATTCTGTGTTTTTAATGTATGATCTGTGTTCTTTTATGCGTTTGGCTAATGGTCTACAAGTTTCACCTATACATATAAAACTTATTGCATTTGCAAGGTATTTTATAAATGACATTTTTGTATTTTCATTTAAGTTGTATGGTTTTGTTGATTGAGATCTAATGGTGTTTTGTGTTTTAAAGATTGTGCGAATATTAAATTTATGTGCTATTCGTTAAATTTTTTTTGTTAGTCCCGGAATGTATGGTAAAAATAAATTTGTAATAGGTCTATTTTGATTTTGTCTTATAACTGGAGTTTCAAATTCAAGGAAACAATTATTTATAAAATCAAGAGGATAATTATTTTGAATTAAAATATTATTAAAATAATCTTTTTAATATTTATATTTCGATTTGAACAAAAGACTTTAATTCTATCAAATATACTTTTTACCACTCCCTTTTTAACCATTATTGGGTGATTTGAGTTAAAATTTAAGTATCTATTTGTATGTGTAGGCTTTCTGTAGATTTTTGTTTCAAAATTGTTTAAATCTTTTTTATTAAAATGTCAAGAAATGGTAGTTGTGAGTTATTTTCTTTTTCTAAAGTAAACTTAATAGTTGGTTCTTGTGTAATTAATGTGTGTTAAAAAATTATTTAAACAGTGTTCGTCATGTTGGTATATAGAGAAATTGTCATCTATATATCTCCACCAAACTAAAGGTTTATGTTGATAATTTTCTACAAAATTTGATTCGAAGTTCTCCTTAAAAATATTACTTAATAAAGGTGATAAAGGTGAACCCATAGCCATGCCAGAGGTTTGTTTATAAAAATCAGTGTTATATTGAAAATATGTTGTTTTGACACAAAAGTTAATAGCTGAAGAATAGTGTTTATGCTTAATTTTGTTCTTTCGCCAAGATGGACATCATTTTCTAATTTATTTCTAACAATATTTAATGTTTTATCCACTGGGACATTTGTGAATAAACTAACAACATCAAAACTTTATTTTTAAACTATCACGATGAGTATAATTGTTTTTTAAATAACTATAATCCATAATAAGAAACATTTAATTAAAAGAAGTTTCTTAAAAGCAGGCATGACTCACGCCATTCTTTATTTTAATTTATTTTGATTTTGTGCATTTCCCTTATTTAAAATTCAGTACAAACCTTTGTTCTAGAATCCGGTTAAGCTAAAGAACGACATACACGCCGTTTATAGTGGCAGAAATTACTTCTTGTTACTTAGGAAGTTGAAGGTAATTTATTTTTGGGACACTTCATTTTAATTTTATATAATAATGCCACCATGGAATTTTCTTAAATTTTAAATTTTAAAAATTTATCACAATTTTTTATTACTTTTTGTAATATTTAAACAGATATGTATGTATGAAGTTGTGACCGAACTATTTGTCCAAACATTTGTCAAACTATTTGTAAGCAAGCGGACTTGAGCAAAGTTGGGCCAATCAAGGCGAATGCAGACGAACTACCCGTCCACATAATGCTGCCGCCACACATTGGGCGAAGTTGTGACCGAACTATTTGTCCAAACATTTGTCAAACTATTTGTAAGCAAGCGGACTTGAGCAAAGTTGGGCCAATCAAGGCGAATGCAGACGAACTACCCGTCCACATAATGCTGCCGCCACACATTGGGCGAAGTTGTGACCGAACTATTTGTTCAAACATTTGTCAAACTATTTGTAAGCAAGCGGACTCGAGCAAAGTTGGGCCAATCAAGGCGAATGCAGACGAACTACCCGTCCACATAATGCTGCCGCCACACATTGGGCGAAGTTGTGACCGAACTATTTGTCCAAACATTTGTCAAACTATTTGTAAGCAAGCGGACTCGAGCAAAGTTGGGCCAATCAAGGCGAATGCAGACGAACTACCCGTCCACATAATGCTGCCGCCACACATTGGGCGAAGTTGTGACCGAACTATTTGTCCAAACATTTGTCAAACTATTTGTAAGCAAGCGGACTCGAGCAAAGTTGGGCCAATCAAGGCGAATGCAGACGAACTACCCGTCCACATAATGCTGCCGCCACATATTGGGCGAAGTTGTGACCAAACTATTTGTTCAAACATTTGTCAAACTATTTGTAAGCAAGCGGACTTGAACAAAGTTGGGCCAATCAAGGCGAATGCAGACGAACTACCCGTCCACATAATGCTGCCGCCACACATTGGGCGAAGTTGTGACCGATACTATTTGTTCAAACATTTGTCAAACTATTTGTAAGCAAGCGGACTCGAGCAAAGTTGGGCCAATCAAGGCGAATGCAGACGAACTACCCGTCCACATAATGCTGCCGCCACACATTGGGCGAAGTTGTGACCGAACTATTTGTCCAAACATTTGTCAAACTATTTGTAAGCAAGCGGACTCGAGCAAAGTTGGGCCAATCAAGGCGAATGCAGACGAACTACCCGTCCACATAATGCTGCCGCCACATATTGGGCGAAGTTGTAACCAAACTATTTGTTCAAACATTTGTCAAACTATTTGTAAGCAAGCGGACTTGAACAAAGTTGGGCCAATCAAGGCGAATGCAGACGAACTACCCGTCCACATAATGCTGCCGCCACACATTGGGCGAAGTTGTGACCGATACTATTTGTCCAAACATTTGTCAAACTATTTGTAAACAAGCGGACTCGAGCAAAGTTGGGCCAATCAAGGCGAATGCAGACGAACTACCCGTCCACATAATGCTGCCGCCACATATTGGGCGAAGTTGTAACCAAACTATTTGTTCAAACATTTGTCAAACTATTTGTAAGCAAGCGGACTTGAACAAAGTTGGGCCAATCAAGGCGAATGCAGACGAACTACCCGTCCACATAATGCTGCCGCCACACATTGGGCGAAGTTGTGGCCGATACTATTTGTCCAAACATTTGTCAAACTATTTGTAAACAAGCGGACTCGAGCAAAGTTGGGCCAATCAAGGCGAATGCAGACGAACTACACGTCCACATAATGCTGCCGCCACACATTGGGCGAAGTTGTGACCGAACTATTTGTCCAAACAGTTGGCAAACTATTTGTAAGCAAGCGGACTCAAGCAAAGTTGGGCCAATCAAGGCGAATGCAGACGAACTACCCGTCCACATAATGCTGCCGCCACATATTGGGCGAAGTTGTAACCAAACTATTTGTTCAAACATTTGTCAAACTATTTGTAAGCAAGCGGACTTGAACAAAGTTGGGCCAATCAAGGCGAATGCAGACGAACTACCCGTCCACATAATGCTGCCGCCACACATTGGGCGAAGTTGTGACCGATACTATTTGTCCAAACATTTGTCAAACTATTTGTAAACAAGCGGACTCGAGCAAAGTTGGGCCAATCAAGGCGAATGCAGACGAACTACCCGTCCACATAATGCTGCCGCCACACATTGGGCGAAGTTGTGACCGAACTATTTGTCCAAACAGTTGGCAAACTATTTGTAAGCAAGCGGACTCAAGCAAAGTTGGGCCAATCAAGGCGAATGCAGACGAACTACCCGTCCACATAATGCTGCCGCCACATATTGGGCGAAGTTGTGACCAAACTATTTGTTCAAACATTTGTCAAACTATTTGTAAGCAAGCGGACTTGAACAAAGTTGGGCCAATCAAGGCGAATGCAGACGAACTACCCGTCCACATAATGCTGCCGCCACATATTGGGCGAAGTTGTGACCGAACTATTTGTTCAAACATTTGTCAAACTATTTGTAAGCAAGCGGACTTGAAGCAAAGTTGGGCCAATCAAGGCGAATGCAGACGAACTACCCGTCCACATAATGCTGCCGCCACATATTGGGCGAAGTTGTGACCAAACTATTTGTTCAAACATTTGTCAAACTATTTGTAAGCAAGCGGACTTGAACAAAGTTGGGCCAATCAAGGCGAATGCAGACGAACTACCCGTCCACATAATGCTGCCGCCACATATTGGGCGAAGTTGTGACCAAACTATTTGTTCAAACATTTGTCAAACTATTTGTAAGCAAGCGGACTCGAACAAAGTTGGGCCAATCAAGGCGAATGCAGACGAACTACCCGTCCACATAATGCTGCCGCCACATATTGGGCGAAGTTGTGACCAAACTATTTGTTCAAACATTTGTCAAACTATTTGTAAGCAAGCGGACTTGAACAAAGTTGGGCCAATCAAGGCGAATGCAGACGAACTACCCGTCCACATAATGCTGCCGCCACACATTGGGCGAAGTTGTGACCGAACTATTTGTCCAAACATTTGTCAAACTATTTGTAAGCAAGCGGACTCGAGCAAAGTTGGGCCAATCAAGGCGAATGCAGACGAACTACCCGTCCACATAATGCTGCCGCCACACATTGGGCGAAGTTGTGACCGAACTATTTGTCCAAACATTTGTCAAACTATTTGTAAGCAAGCGGACTCGAGCAAAGTTGGGCCAATCAAGGCGAATGCAGACGAACTACCCGTCCACATAATGCTGCCGCCACACATTGGGCGAAGTTGTGACCGAACTATTTGTCCAAACATTTGTCAAACTATTTGTAAGCAAGCGGACTCGAGCAAAGTTGGGCCAATCAAGGCGAATGCAGACGAACTACCCGTCCACATAATGCTGC
The DNA here is from genome assembly GCA_014170235.1 of Listronotus bonariensis. Lineage (NCBI taxonomy): Eukaryota > Metazoa > Arthropoda > Insecta > Coleoptera > Curculionidae > Listronotus > Listronotus bonariensis. The sequence continues at coordinate 15,799 of JACEGR010007065.1, forward strand.
CGCCACACATTGGGCGAAGTTGTGACCGAACTATTTGTCCAAACATTTGTCAAACTATTTGTAAACAAGCGGACTCGAGCAAAGTTGGGCCAATCAAGGCGAATGCAGACGAACTACCCGTCCACATAATGCTGCCGCCACACATTGGGCGAAGTTGTGACCGAACTATTTGTCCAAACATTTGTCAAACTATTTGTAAGCAAGCGGACTCGAGCAAAGTTGGGCCAATCAAGGCGAATGCAGACGAACTACCCGTCCACATAATGCTGCCGCCACACATTGGGCGAAGTTGTGACCGAACTATTTGTTCAAACATTTGTCAAACTATTTGTAAGCAAGCGGACTCGAGCAAAGTTGGGCCAATCAAGGCGAATGCAGACGAACTACCCGTCCACATAATGCTGCCGCCACACATTGGGCGAAGTTGTGACCGAACTATTTGTTCAAACATTTGTCAAACTATTTGTAAGCAAGCGGACTTGAACAAAGTTGGGCCAATCAAGGCGAATGCAGACGAACTACCCGTCCACATAATGCTGCCGCCACACATTGGGCGAAGTTGTGACCGAACTATTTGTCCAAACATTTGTCAAACTATTTGTAAGCAAGCGGACTCGAGCAAAGTTGGGCCAATCAAGGCGAATGCAGACGAACTACCCGTCCACATAATGCTGCCGCCACACATTGGGCGAAGTTGTGACCGAACTATTTGTTCAAACATTTGTCAAACTATTTGTAAGCAAGCGGACTTGAGCAAAGTTGGGCCAATCAAGGCGAATGCAGACGAACTACCCGTCCACATAATGCTGCCGCCACACATTGGGCGAAGTTGTGACCGAACTATTTGTTCAAACATTTGTCAAACTATTTGTAAGCAAGCGGACTCGAGCAAAGTTGGGCCAATCAAGGCGAATGCAGACGAACTACCCGTCCACATAATGCTGCCGCCACATATTGGGCGAAGTTGTGACCGAACTATTTGTTCAAACATTTGTCAAACTATTTGTAAGCAAGCGGACTTGAACAAAGTTGGGCCAATCAAGGCGAATGCAGACGAACTACCCGTCCACATAATGCTGCCGCCACACATTGGGCGAAGTTGTGACCGAACTATTTGTTCAAACATTTGTCAAACTATTTGTAAGCAAGCGGACTCGAGCAAAGTTGGGCCAATCAAGGCGAATGCAGACGAACTACCCGTCCACATAATGCTGCCGCCACATATTGGGCGAAGTTGTGACCAAACTATTTGTTCAAACATTTGTCAAACTATTTGTAAGCAAGCGGACTTGAACAAAGTTGGGCCAATCAAGGCGAATGCAGACGAACTACCCGTCCACATAATGCTGCCGCCACATATTGGGCGAAGTTGTGACCAAACTATTTGTTCAAACATTTGTCAAACTATTTGTAAGCAAGCGGACTCGAGCAAAGTTGGGCCAATCAAGGCGAATGCAGACGAACTACCCGTCCACATAATGCTGCCGCCACACATTGGGCGAAGTTGTGACCGAACTATTTGTCCAAACATTTGTCAAACTATTTGTAAGCAAGCGGACTCGAGCAAAGTTGGGCCAATCAAGGCGAATGCAGACGAACTACCCGTCCACATAATGCTGCCGCCACACATTGGGCGAAGTTGTGACCGAACTATTTGTCCAAACATTTGTCAAACTATTTGTAAGCAAGCGGACTCGAGCAAAGTTGGGCCAATCAAGGCGAATGCAGACGAACTACCCGTCCACATAATGCTGCCGCCACACATTGGGCGAAGTTGTGACCGAACTATTTGTTCAAACATTTGTCAAACTATTTGTAAGCAAGCGGACTCGAGCAAAGTTGGGCCAATCAAGGCGAATGCAGACGAACTACCCGTCCACATAATGCTGCCGCCACACATTGGGCGAAGTTGTGACCGAACTATTTGTCCAAACATTTGTCAAACTATTTGTAAGCAAGCGGACTCGAGCAAAGTTGGGCCAATCAAGGCGAATGCAGACGAACTACCCGTCCACATAATGCTGCCGCCACACATTGGGCGAAGTTGTGACCGAACTATTTGTCCAAACATTTGTCAAACTATTTGTAAGCAAGCGGACTCGAGCAAAGTTGGGCCAATCAAGGCGAATGCAGACGAACTACCCGTCCACATAATGCTGCCGCCACATATTGGGCGAAGTTGTGACCGAACTATTTGTTCAAACATTTGTCAAACTATTTGTAAGCAAGCGGACTTGAGCAAAGTTGGGCCAATCAAGGCGAATGCAGACGAACTACCCGTCCACATAATGCTGCCGCCACACATTGGGCGAAGTTGTGACCGAACTATTTGTCCAAACATTTGTCAAACTATTTGTAAGCAAGCGGACTCGAGCAAAGTTGGGCCAATCAAGGCGAATGCAGACGAACTACCCGTCCACATAATGCTGCCGCCACACATTGGGCGAAGTTGTGACCGAACTATTTGTCCAAACATTTGGCAAACTATTTGTAAGCAAGCGGACTCGAGCAAAGTTGGGCCAATCAAGGCGAATGCAGACGAACTACCCGTCCACATAATGCTGCTGCCACACATTGGGCGAAGTTGTGACCGAACTATTTGTTCAAACATTTGTCAAACTATTTGTAAGCAAGCGGACTCGAGCAAAGTTGGGCCAATCAAGGCGAATGCAGACGAACTACCCGTCCACATAATGCTGCCGCCACACATTGGGCGAAGTTGTGACCGAACTATTTGTCCAAACATTTGTCAAACTATTTGTAAGCAAGCGGACTCGAGCAAAGTTGGGCCAATCAAGGCGAATGCAGACGAACTACCCGTCCACATAATGCTGCCGCCACACATTGGGCGAAGTTGTGACCGAACTATTTGTCCAAACATTTGTCAAACTATTTGTAAGCAAGCGGACTCGAGCAAAGTTGGGCCAATCAAGGCGAATGCAGACGAACTACCCGTCCACATAATGCTGCCGCCACACATTGGGCGAAGTTGTGACCGAACTATTTGTCCAAACATTTGTCAAACTATTTGTAAGCAAGCGGACTCGAGCAAAGTTGGGCCAATCAAGGCGAATGCAGACGAACTACCCGTCCACATAATGCTGCCGCCACACATTGGGCGAAGTTGTGGCCGATACTATTTGTCCAAACATTTGTCAAACTATTTGTAAACAAGCGGACTCGAGCAAAGTTGGGCCAATCAAGGCGAATGCAGACGAACTACCCGTCCACATAATGCTGCCGCCACATATTGGGCGAAGTTGTGACCGAACTATTTGTTCAAACATTTGTCAAACTATTTGTAAGCAAGCGGACTCGAGCAAAGTTGGGCCAATCAAGGCGAATGCAGACGAACTACCCGTCCACATAATGCTGCCGCCACACATTGGGCGAAGTTGTGACCGAACTATTTGTTCAAACATTTGTCAAACTATTTGTAAGCAAGCGGACTCGAGCAAAGTTGGGCCAATCAAGGCGAATGCAGACGAACTACCCGTCCACATAATGCTGCCGCCACACATTGGGCGAAGTTGTGACCGAACTATTTGTCCAAACATTTGTCAAACTATTTGTAAACAAGCGGACTCGAGCAAAGTTGGGCCAATCAAGGCGAATGCAGACGAACTACCCGTCCACATAATGCTGCCGCCACACATTGGGCGAAGTTGTGACCGAACTATTTGTCCAAACATTTGTCAAACTATTTGTAAGCAAGCGGACTCGAGCAAAGTTGGGCCAATCAAGGCGAATGCAGACGAACTACCCGTCCACATAATGCTGCCGCCACACATTGGGCGAAGTTGTGACCGAACTATTTGTCCAAACATTTGGCAAACTATTTGTAAGCAAGCGGACTCGAGCAAAGTTGGGCCAATCAAGGCGAATGCAGACGAACTACCCGTCCACATAATGCTGCCGCCACACATTGGGCGAAGTTGTGACCGAACTATTTGTCCAAACATTTGTCAAACTATTTGTAAGCAAGCGGACTCGAGCAAAGTTGGGCCAATCAAGGCGAATGCAGACGAACTACCCGTCCACATAATGCTGCCGCCACACATTGGGCGAAGTTGTGGCCGAACTATTTGTCCAAACATTTGTCAAACTATTTGTAAGCAAGCGGACTCGAGCAAAGTTGGGCCAATCAAGGCGAATGCAGACGAACTACCCGTCCACATAATGCTGCCGCCACACATTGGGCGAAGTTGTGACCGAACTATTTGTCCAAACATTTGTCAAACTATTTGTAAGCAAGCGGACTCGAGCAAAGTTGGGCCAATCAAGGCGAATGCAGACGAACTACCCGTCCACATAATGCTGCCGCCACACATTGGGCGAAGTTGTGACCGAACTATTTGTCCAAACATTTGTCAAACTATTTGTAAGCAAGCGGACTCGAGCAAAGTTGGGCCAATCAAGGCGAATGCAGACGAACTACCCGTCCACATACTGCTGCCGCCACACATTGGGCGAAGTTGTGGCCGAACTATTTGTCCAAACATTTGTCAAACTATTTGTAAGCAAGCGGACTCGAGCAAAGTTGGGCCAATCAAGGCGAATGCAGACGAACTACCCGTCCACATAATGCTGCCGCCACACATTGGGCGAAGTTGTGATCGAACTATTTGTCCAAACATTTGTCAAACTATTTGTAAGCAAGCGGACTCGAGCAAAGTTGGGCCAATCAAGGCGAATGCAGACGAACTACCTGTCCACATAATGCCGCTGCCACATATTGGGCGAAGTTGTGGTCGAACTATTTGTCCAAACATTTGTCAAACTATTTGTAAGCAAGCGGACTCGAGCAAAGTTGGGCTAATCAAGGCGAATGCAGACGAACTACCCGTCCACACAATGATTGTTTGCAAAAAGTTTGTCGTAGTTGGCTCCAATGTCTAGCAGCGGCATTGGAACAAAATTTGACTAACAAAAAATACCAAAGGAAATAATTTTTTGTTTTAGAAATAATTTGGCATAATAATATATTCATTTTTGTTTTTTGATAAAAAATTACCAAAAATTGGTCATGCTAATAATGTTTTCTTATATCTATTAGTACTGCTAATATGTAGTTTTTCTTAATTTTACGTTATTAAATTAAATTATGGCCTATATACTTAAAGCAAATGATTAATAAAACAAAAAATGGTTTCATTTTTTTTTAATTGAAAGTCATTATTTGAACTTGTAATTCATCTTTTTTTATTTTAATTTTACCAATTGGTTACCACCGTAACTAAAAATATTTTACTAACCTTTCTTTTATTGGTCATTGTTTATTCTTACTTCCCTCTCTTGCCCATCGTCGGGCTGTGGGGGATTTATCGCTTTTTATAGGTACTTCCATGGCTTCTGCTCTGAAGAATTGTCCAGTATTGTTCCTCCACTCACGGTTCCCAACAGAGAAACTTGTGGTTCCGCGCGTATGCATCCCTATACGGTCCAACTGGACAGGCCCCGAACTTCCCACTTTGTTCGTTCTTTTATTCCCAGAGTTTCTAGAATGTGGAACCTGCTGCCCGCGGAGGTCTTTCTTTCCCCCAAATTTTCAAGTGTTTAAGTCCCGTGTCAACAAACTCCCTATTACCTCGCTTAAGACACCCACGGTACGTTAGTATTTAGGCTTTTAGCCTTCGTGGTTTGTCCAAAGATAAAAAAAAAATAATATTTTCCCAGGTTTATGCTTAATATTCACCCTGTATGTCGATAATACCTAAATTACAGTAGTAAATGTTTTATTTGGTCCAACACCATAAATTACCCAAATAATTAATATTTATAATAATTAAAACTATAGCTAAATATAGAATAAAATATTGGTACCTCACTTTAATAAATTCACACCACATGTATTCTACATAAATTATTAGTTCTATTCATATTAAATATGCATGCTTTTGTGGTCATATAGTACAGTGAAAAAAAAAAAAATCATTCTAAACGACTAAACTAAAAGTTATAGTAGAGGGAAAGGTTTTAACCAATCCCATTCATAGTTATGCTGACGATAGTACCCTTCACTCCACTTTTTAGGTTCTCAAACCCATCTCTGAACCCGACTTGGAAAGCAAACGCAGGGCGATGCAGATATCTCTTTTACAGGATCTCAATTTGATATTGGATTGGGGCGCCAAAAATCTCGTTTAATTTAATGCATCCAAAACGCAATCATGTTCCTTGTCGCGAAAAAAATCATCAAACACTCATCCTTTGCTTATGAGTGGCCAGGTTTTGCAGAGCGGGGACACATTTAACCTTGTGGGCATCACATTTGAGAATAACCTTAACTGGCATAAACACATTGTATCTATAGCCACCGCGGCTTCAAAAGCTTGGATTTTTTCCGAGCCAAAAACTATTTTTCTCCTTCCAATTTATACACTTTGTATGTGTCCCAAATTCGACCCTCTCTGGAATATTGTTCTCATGTCTGGGGAATGGCATCCCCTACAACCCTCAGCATTCTTGATGCCATTCAAAGAAGGGCTGTTCGTCTTATTAATGATCCTTTAGTTACTCAAAGACTTCCTTCTCTTGCCCATCGTCGAGCTGTGGGAGATCTATCGCTCTTCTATAGATACTTTTACGGCTTCTGCTCCGACGAATTGTCCAGTATAGTCCCTCCTCTTGCAGTTCCCAACAGAGAAACTCGTGGTGCCGCGCGTATGCATCCCTATACAGTTCAATTGGACAGGCCCCGAACTTCCCATTTCGTTCATTCTTTTATCCCTAGAGTTTCTAGACTGTGGAACCTACTGCCAGCGGAGGTCTTTCCTTCCCCCCAAATCTTCAAGTTTTTAAGTCTCGTGTTAACAAACTCCCTCTTACCTCTGCTTAAGACACCCACGGTACGTTAGTATTTAGGCTTTCAGCCTTCGTGGATTGTCCAAAGATAAAAAAAAGGTCCGAATGTGGGTTTTCAAAATACTACCACAAATTCCTTGGACCAAAATACGACGATCTTACCCAATTTACCTTAGTCGAAAAATTAATCCTGCAAGATACAGGGTGTCAGAGCTTTTATTTTATTTTAGTTATTTTTAAATAATTTACTTGTTATAAAACATTTTTTCACAAAATTCAGTATAGAGGGGTTTTCTAGGGTGAGGAATCAAAATATGCTAACTTTTTGTTGTAAAATGTAGAGGAGCCACCTGCAGTCCATTGCTTTTTTTATCTCTGGACAAACCACGAAGGCTAAAAGCCTAAATACTAACGTACCGTGGGTGTCTTAAGCGAGGTAAGAGGGAGTTTGTTGACACGGGACTTAAATACTTGAAGATTTGGGGGAAGGAAAGACCTCCGCGGGCAGCAGGTTCCACAACCTAGAAACTCTAGGGATAAAAGAACGAACAAAGTGGGAAGTTCGGGGCCTGTCCAGTTGGACCGTATAGGGATGCATACGCGCGGAACCACGAGTTTCTCTGTTGGGAACTTTGTTTTGCTTTGGTAGATTATAATTTAAGTAAAATATTTTTATTCATTCATATTTTCTGCACCAAAAAGTATACTGAATAAATTTCGCTACAAGCAGCCGTTTTGGGATATTTCAAATTAAACATTTCAGGTTGCTGGTTTGCGAGATACAAGGAGCAAATTTTTCATTTGTTTTTTTACTTAAACACACTGCCTGTCATGCAAAATTTTGTGTTTTTCTAAATAACTAAGGATATGTAAATTAATGAATTTCACCATTACGTTACCAAAAACTGGGAGAAGTGAAATTGGTCTATAGTTAGATGGAAGAGATTTAGATCCTTTCTTGGGAATAGGTTGCACACGTGCAGCTTTCCAGCTCGCACTTTTTTAAACGACTGCTCTTATACCATCCAACCCAGGCCATTTCTTGGTGTTAAGGAGGAGAGAGGATACGCTTAATGTGTTTCGCCCTAAAAATAATATCGGACATTTTATGAGGAACTGGGGCTGAAATCGGTTGATTTACGGAAGGGTCAAGGGGTGGAATTGGCAGCAAATTATTTAGCAAATGCCTTTCCATTAGCGATAGATTTGAAGATAGTTTGTTTAATAAACCTGTTTTTGTGTGTTTCCTTAAAATGGTTAAATATACAGGGTGGCCCACCATATTCGACAGGGTCTGTAGCTAGATAACCATGGGGTTTTAAATAAAATTAAATACTGGAACATATACAGGTCGGATAAGACCACAGTATAAAATTATTTTAGTCTATACAGGGTGTCTCAAAAATGTGTGACGTATCAAAGTTATATTTTTTTAATAGAACACCCTATATTTAATGACGGTTTAAGATTCTACTTTAAAAAATAACTCAAGTTTGTTTTATAGTACTAAGTGTCTAATTTTATTCGTTTTTGTGATATTTGATTTATTTGAAAAATGCAGAGGCAAAATTAAATTGATTTTACTTTAACACTTTTAACACTTTAAACTTTAAAATGTGTAACAAGATTAGAAAAAAGTCTGCCATATCATACGTAGGTCAAATCAAGCTCTAATATTGTACAGGGTGATCAAAAAATAATTTTAATTTTTCAGAAAATGAAATAACCATATCTTTCTTATTTTAAATGGAACACCCTGTATTTTTTTACGTCACATGATGACAAATAAAATACTCTTTCAAATGGTGTATAGGTTGCCTATACCTATCTTTTGTGCTTTTTTAGTAAAATCTGTTTTTACACATTTTTAGTCCAAATGTTTATTTAAATTAAAGTTGGCTGTGACATAGCAGCCATTAATATTTTTCTTAAGAAAATAACAACGACCATTTATTGATAACTAGTGTATTAGTCAGTTTAAAAGAAATTTCAATGATTTTAAATAAAAACCCTTCTTCTACAACAACAAGATGATATAATACTGGTAGGATATGAAAAAAAATGGTTTACTTTAGTCTAGAGTTAATCCTGAAAAATATTCCAGGAGAAACCATCTGATAACCTTAATAGTTGCTTTAAAAATTTGACACAGTGATTATGGATAATAGAAGAAACGAGTTATAGGTCACAGAATGTCGTCATAACTGACCAGAGGCGTTATTAGGATTGTTTAAAAACACAAGTTTTATCATTACCACATTCAGCTGAAATAAGTGTTATTGGAAGTAGCATTATAAGCAACTAATGAATTTTTTTTCCATGAATTTTAAAAATAGTGGCAGATGATACAAAATCTTTTAATTTTGTGCTTTTTTCCAACAAATTTACATTTTGCAATAACGGCTTAGTAAATAGGCATAGCTATATCACAGCCTACTTACATTTAAATAGACATTTGGAATAAAAATATGTTAAAACGGAATAAACTTAAAAAGCATAAAAGACAGGTATAGGCAACCTATACACCATTTGAAAGAGCATTTGGTTTGTCATCATGTGGTGTAAAAATACAGGGTGTTCCATTCAAAATAAGGGAGATATTGCTATTTGACTTTCTAAAAAATTGAAATTATTTTTTGATCACCCTGTATAATCTATGATCTCGATATGACCTACGTATGATAAGGCAGACTTTTTCTAATCTTGTAACAAATTTTTAAGTTTAAGGAGTTTATATTGTTAAAATAAAATTAGTTTAATTGCACCTATGCATTTTGAAAAAAATCACAAAAACGAATAAAATTAGACATCTGGTACTATAAACAAACTTAAATTATTTTTTTATGTAGAATCTAAAACCGTCATAAAATATAGGGTGTTCCATTTAAAAAATATAACTCTGATACGTCACATTTTTGAGACATCCTGTATAGAGTAAAATAATTTTATACTGTGGCCTTATCGGACCTGTATATGTTTCAGTATTTACTTTTTTAAAACCCCATGGTTATCCAGCTACAGACCGTGTCGAATATAGTGGGCCACCCTGTATTATTGTATTAACCACTTTTTTATTAACCACAGACGTGTATTACCTCGATAAATTTTGTTAGTAGGGCTGTAGCAAGTTAAAGACAAATAGCAAAAAGAATCAGTTTACTGCTTAAGGGCAAAATGCACTGCCCCGGAAGTAGGAAGTGACATCCGCCGTCATCTGATGCCTGACTGAATCTAATCAGTCAAAATTAGATCGTGGCCATTGGCCATAGCTAGAAAATATCACGAAATAACACTGGTCGACAAAATTTAACCTTTTTTTGCTTTAAGACTTTTTTACCATATTTAAAATTTACTAAAAAAACACTAAAATAAAAAAGAGTTTATATTGGGTGTTTCTGACAAGTTGTTCCTCCCTATGACTCTTTAACCTTTTAAGATAAAGAAAAATGAAATTTGAATTATAATTATTTGATATAATATTGGATTAATTGATCTATTTGCAAATTTTAAATGTCACCACCGATATATTTTATTTTATTTCGATAGAGTATGACATTCTAAATACAATGACATCTTACTTATTATTATTTGACATTTTGACTGTCAAAATTGTATTTTTTAAATTTTAATCCAGAATGTCATGATTAAGCTAAAACGGTTTATTTTGAAGTCAAGTGGCCATAAAAAATAAAATTCATCGTCTTTTGTTTTGTACGGCGGAGTCAAAAGCATGTTATACATATAATAATTTTTTATTCTAACCATTATACTAAATAATAATATTGATTTATGGTTTGGAGACCAAGAGGAGATTTCGGCATTCACTACAACGCATCAGATTAATACCTTTGTTCGCGGGTTCGATTCTGAACCGGTTTTGGGACTATTCGCATGCGCAGTGAAAAAGCAGCGTTCGCGGTTAGTAAAGTCCTGAATTTTTAGTAACAGTTCTGTGTTCGCGGGTTACAATGGAATCAGTTCGTTACCGGTTCGTAACCTGATTAGCAGTCCTGGGATTTTGTTGGAACTAAAAGTTCAGTTTGGAATTTCATGCGCATTGTCGACATGGTCAGCTGTTTTCTGTTTTTGTGGCACAGAAATAAACCGTTGTATTACAGTTTATTTGTTTCTGCCACTTTTTATGCGGGTTAATATACCTGTTGAATATTTTTTATATTTTTGTGATTCTAAGCGTATATAAACAAAGGATTTTTAAATTGTATTCCGTATGAATGTATGTATGCTATAAAATAAATAAAGATTTAATTAAAAATATAGACAATATTACAAGATTTTACCATTTCTTGTTGTTTGAATTTTATCTTTAGTTAAATACACTTACTTATGTTAAAAACGAGGGGCAGGAAATCCCTCGTCTTCCGCCAAGAGACCTCGAGTGGCTTTCGACAGTATAACAATTTACCTTTTTTTTTTTTTTTTTTTTTTGTGTAGTATCCAATTTAACCATGAAAAATCCTAACCAAAAGGCTAGGTTAGAATACATCCTCAGCTGTATAGAAAATCGTTCGCGGTAAATAAAAATTCCGAACTAATAAATAACTAGACATGCGCTTTAAAACAATTCTAAACCAGTTCGGTTCTGGTTCAAAATCGGTTCATTACTAGACCCGCGAACAAAGCTAATTTTATTTTTCATGGCTACTTGACATAAAAAAAACCGTGTTTGCTTTATCATGGTACTCTGAAATGTAATTTTAAAAATATATTTTTGCAGAAATGACAAAAAATTATAAGTGAGGTGTCATTTTATTCAGATTGCCATTTTCTATTAAAATAAGATATAATATACCGGTTGTGCCTTTTAATATTTAAAAGTAGCAGTCATTTCCGGTTAAACCGGAAGTAATAGAAAACAAGGGTGTAGATTAATCAATCCACAATTTATGTCATATAACGATATACCACATTTTATCTTTCTATTGTAAAAGATGAAACAGTTATAGGGAAACCAACCACCCAAGCAGCAAGCTGACGTCATTATGACGTCATTTTTAAGTCATTTTTGGTCATAGGACGTCATCAGACCAAAATTATGTTGTCATTTTAATCACGTGTTTTTGATGTCGTTAAAGTACCGTCTTTTCGACGTTATTTTTTCGTCATACTAGCTTATAAAAATCTAATGACGTCATGTTTAGAAAACCCGCCAGAAAAATTTTGTGACATTATACGATTCGTGTCAAAATCCAACCGAAATATCATATGACAAAAAAATAAAGACCAATAATTTTACAAAATTAAAATAGGAAAAACTCTACCGATAGATGGCGTAATGGACAATAAACTACTACGTTTATTCAATATCTTCGCTTTTTATCGCCTAAACCGTACCGATGAGACCAAAATATTTCGAGATCGGTCTGCGGTTGGTGATCTCAATTTGCTTTAAACGAAATATCTTCGGCTTGTGTAAAAATCTGCATCTCCAGGTTGGATAGTGTCCCCAGAGTTGCAACCTTGCAGTGCAAGGAAATTGTAAGCAGTAAGGAGTTTTTTCCTATTTCAATTTTCAAATAAAATATCGCATCATTTTAGCTTTTAAAAAATATATATGCGACAATTTATCGTCAACTCAAAGACGTCATTATGACGTCATTAACGGAACGTCTTTTGTCTATGACTTAGGGAGGTCAATTTAACGTCATTTTGTCGTCATCTTATGACGTCTTTGTTGACCAAATGTGACAAAAAATGACTAAAAAGAGACGTCAATAAGACGTCAGCTTGCTGCTTGGGCAGTAAGAAACACCCGGTATATCAGACATTATTGTGATACTTGTTTAACACTGTGCTCTTTAATTTAACTAAACATACAGCTAAGTTGGATGATTTTTATTAAAATTATATTGTCATTGCAAAATATAAAAGCATCTATCTTATTGGCTAATTTATTTAACAGACGTAAAATGTTTTATTAATTTACCAGGCTCTCGCCTGCTCTAGCTCCAGACCCTTTTTTACATTGTGACTATCCACGAAGACCGAAATAAATGCGTCTGGCATTGCGTTGAATGGTCTGATTATTTTAGATAAATTGATTTAGTATATTACATTACAAGTGTGGAAAATGACTAATTTCACACGAGTGGGAATATTGTAGCACGAGGCGTTAGCCGAGTGCGACAAACCCACGAGTGTAAGAAAGTCATTTTCACACGAGTACTGTACACTATTTTTCCTACGACCACAAATTATTCACCAAAAAATAAATAAATTAAAGTTTGTCTGTTCAGAAAAAATAAAAAACAATTGAGAACTTTGCAACACTAGGATGATATTTACTTTGCAACACTAGTGTGATATATACTTTTCCTCACTGCTATATTATACTGTTTTGACAATATTTTTACATCGAAAATCACCTACCTAGAAGCATTATATAACTTTTATCATTTTGGAATTTAAAAAGGCCCTCACTTAATAAAAATTGTATGGTTTTGTTAGGTAATAACGCTAATAGTTTAATACGGTTTTCTGCTATTATAAGGGTTTTTTAAAAATTATCGATTCTTACATATTTTAGACACTCTTCTAAATAAAACGTAAGTGGTGCATATCCAAAATATTCCGTTTTTAAAAAAATATCAGTAAATAAACTTACGGGACCGGGGAGTGAAAAGGGGTGCTGGGTGGGGTAAAATTGGTAAAACGAGTTAATGAAACTGAACATCACATATAAAATTAAGTAAAAATAACTTTTTCCTCATATTTTTAAGAAAAAATATAAAAAATATGAAAATTGTAAATGCATAACCTAAAGTCCTAAAAGTAAGGAAAAAACGACTACCAAACGTCAGTTACCATGCAAAATATGGAAAGCATTTGGCAACGTCGGAAGGGTCTGATTCTATTTATGAATGGATAAAAGACAGTGGATTCATAAAGTGTGTATTAGCCTTAGGTTTAATTAGGGATTAAATAATTAATAGTTTAAAAAACTAAAAAACACGCTTTTATATGCAACCGAACTAAAAATTAGAAAATAATTTTTCATTAAAAAAATATTGTCATTTCATAGTAAAAAGCGTGGGGTGCATTTTACTATTTTTTCATAACTTTTCCATCATAGATATTTGCAAATATAATAATTATAACATTTAATATATTTATCACCCCACGCTTTTTACTATGAAATGACAATATTTTTTTTAATGAAAAATTATTTTCTAATTTTTAGTTCGGTTGCATATAAAAGCGTGTTTTTTTAGTTTTTTTAAACTATTAATTATTTTTCATTTTTTAGTTTCTGCTACTCTTGACAAAATGGCGAAAAAATTCCAACAGATTGCAACTCACTAAAAATTTCTTCTTCATTAAGTAGCAAAGTTTGAAATTTTGCCAACAGATGGCAATCCAGGCAACCCACTAAAAATTTCTTCTTCATTTAATAGCAAAGTTTGAAATGTTGCCAACAGATGGCAACCTAGGTGTTGTTTTTATAATATAATGGAATTTTTTTCCTGGCGATCCAAAAAAGATAACGGGATACTGTTTGCAGATTATTGCATTGTCATGTTTCCTTAATACGTGTGCAAAGTTTCAAAGAAATCGAATAGCTGGAAGTTGGTTAAAATTAGGCTCAAAGATTCCGTTACATAGGCAGCCAGATAGATAGTTACAACCCAAGTTAATAAAAGCGTGTTAAAAAAGATTTAACTAGTTGTTTGAGTACACGAAGAAAGAGAGGAAGGAATTTGATCTATAGGCTTTTTTTCTCTGGCGCTTTAGGTCGAACGGTCAAACGGCAAGGCTGCCTCTATAAAGTACGTGCTCAAAGGTAGAAGGGATATTTTTAATTTGATCTACTTACCTGACAACACTGTGCCAGTCAGTGAAAGTTGTTTTTTGTGGTTATGTCTATTTTTGTTTATGTTTTTATGTTTTCGTAAATTTTAATAAATATAAAATAAGATGATTTTCACTAATTTGGGTTCTACCGTTTAAGGTAAATAAAAAGTTTTTTTACTGTCACTACAATAAATATGTCACTTGCAAAACCAATAGCAGTTTTTAGAATGACATCATAATATGTATCACACCAGTGTTGTAAAGTACTTTGCAACACTAGTGCTGTAAAGTACTTTGCAACACTAGTGTGATATAACGCATTTTCTATGCATGAAATCAGTGTGCTATTTGCTATTTTCACAAGTGGTCGTAGGAAAAATTTAATTACACTGGCTTGCAAAATAAACCGGACAACGAAAATTTATTTTTAAAATTCAATCATTAATAACTTTTTAGTATTGCATCGATTTTGATAATTTATTTAGTATAAAAAAGTTTTCCACCTGTAGACAACTTGTTTACACACTGTATACCATTAACAACAAACACTAGATTAACCATTTACATACAGGGTGTTTATTTAAAAACTTTCCACTCAAGTTATTATTGAAACGAGACAGATTTGAGAAAATCGCCGAAACACGTCAAGATATTTATTAAGGGGGAACGTTTTTTACAAAAAATTGGACGGTGCCCCTTTAACCCCTTAACCACCAGGGCCACCACCCCAAAATTCCTTAATGAGAAGGCGGGTCGAGTGATACATCATTTTAAAGCTCCTGACGAGTACTTTATAACCCTAGAACATGAAGTCAATATCTTCACCTATTACAAAATGGCGGTACTTTAAAAATTACCTAAATACCTGATTTGGATGGCCATATTTCTGAAACTAATAAAGTTAGATGTACCTAATGTGGTGTTTTCTTGAAGGTCTTTTTAATGGTGATACTGGTAGTAATATACAGGGTAGAAGAAAAAGTACATATTTTTTTATTTAAGAACCCTGTATATTATTTTACCATTCAAAAGATCTTTAAATGAGCTTTAGGAAAATACCACATTAGGTACATCTAACTTTATTAGTTTCGGAAATATGACCATCCAAATCAGGTATTTAGGTAATTTTTATAGTACCGCCATTTTGTAATAGGTGAAGATATTGACAACGTTATGTCACGCTAACTGGTAGTTTTATTGTTGTTCATAAATATGAGGCGATAATAATGTAACAATTTTTAAAAATATATTAGCATCTAACTAGCAAACAGGTTAACCGAAAAATCTAAAGTTTTTACCATGTACATAGATTTGCATGCTCTTCAATAAACTTTCATAGAATTTTTCTCTAAAATAATTAGGGGAGCCAATAATTGACCCCATTAAAAATTACATGGGATTTCCTATGTCCCGCCCGGCGATGCATCACGCGGTATAATTTAAAAGGTTAGAATAACTTTAACTATTTTTCGGCGGTTTTTAATAGCTTTTATAGGCAAAACCGCCGGACGGCAGTTACCGATAATATAAGTAAAAACCGCCGGTAATAACAAATAAATTACCGTTTTTGGTGGTTCTCATATACGTAAATATAAAAACCGCCGGCGCGGCTGTCGTTTAGCCAGTGTCCGTAATAAAATTTACTGTTAAGACCTTAGACACGATACTAAGCATCAGCGGCCAGCGTTGAGCGGAAAATGTGAGAGCGCTGTCTTTGATCTTTATGCGGAAATAAAAGAACTTGTTTTTTCAAATCAACCGCTCTACGCTGACGCTGGTTATAGTGTCCAAGGCCTAATACGCCTTCTTAAATCCACAAATAACACTGCCGAATTTTATTTTAATTAAATAAGAAATAATATAGATATTAACAATTATTATTTTTTAAATATTAAACACCCTGTTTCTAAAAAACAATGCACTTTGCGCACTTTTCCTTATACAGGGTCCGGCAAAATGAACAACTCATTTTAAATTGCTTATAAAAATTTATTAACTTTAAAAACAAAACAAAGGAACATGTATTCTTAAACAAGAAAGATGGGAGTTTATTATGCTTTGAATATGGTGTGCCGCAAATGACCGCCACCCTCTTCAATACATTCTTCTAACTGGTTCATAAATTTTCTCATTACATTTTGAAGAACTTGCCTAGAAATAGCGTGGATTTTATTGGCAATATTTGTTTTTAGCTCCCTTACATTTCTAGGTTTATTGGCAAACACTTTATGTTTTAAATAGCCCCAGAGAAAATAATCTGGTGCTGAAAGGTCGGGCGATCTTGCTGACCAAGGAATGGTACCATTCTTAGAAATCAGTCTGTTTGGAAAGGATTGTCGCAAAATATCTATGCTTATTCTTGCCGTATGGCTTGTTGCGCCATCCTGTTGAAACCAGTAATGTCCAATTTCATTTTGAATTTGCGGTAAGAAGAATATCTGCAACATTTGAACATAGCTTGCGGCAGTAACTGTTACTGTCTGACCATTTTCCTCAAAAAAATAAGGTCCGATTATCGTAGACGAGGAGATGGCGCACCATACAGTTACTTTGGGACAATGTAATGGACGCTGATGAATTTCGCGTGGATTCTCTTGAGCCCAGTAACGACAATTCTGTTTATTTATATCTCCGTTAAAATAAAAGTGGGCCTCATCGCTCATAAACATATTGTTTTCAATACCTTGATAATTGGTATGAAGAAGGCGACAGAACTCAAGTCTATTAATCTTATCCTGACGATTTATTTCTTGAACAATTGCGATCTTGTATGGGTGAAAATTCATTTTTTCTTTTTTTTCAACATTCTTCGTGTACTTCGCTCAGATAAATTTAAAACAGTAGCATGTTTAACAACAGATTTTTTGGGACTAGCGATAATTGCATTTCTAACTCTGTCTTCGTTCAGTGCATTGCAGGCAGATCTTGGCCGCCCACTTGACTTCTTGTCTAAAACGGATCCTCCTGTCCTCCATTTACGAATCCAAACTGTAATGGTCTTCCGCTGCGGACACTGTCGGTCATTAAATTGACGTCGAAAACACCTTTGAACGGCTATAATGGAATTATATTCAATAAATTTTTCGACACAAAAAATGCGATGTTCTGTTAACCAACGCGGCATTTTGACAACTGTCAACAATTTTAATAAACTCTCCAAAGCCTACTTTTCCAAATAAAAATATCGCCATAGTGAATACTGATACATTTTTTTTATATTAAAGAAACAAAATAGGTAATACATTTTGCCGGACCCTGTATTTTTATTTCTTACTTTAAATAAATAATTTTATACGTCCTTAAACCGTATAATAAATTTCTAAATTCCCAACTCTATTTTACCTTGAACGTTCTTGTTTTAGCTTAAAGATATTGATCGAAGGTTAAAAAAGGGAAGTGTTAAAATAACTTAGTTATTTACCCTAAACGAACTTTTATCTTGCTTGCAGTTTAGTTTGGGAGTCTTAGCACATTTACCGTTATTAACATAATAGTCCGGGGACTCTTTGTTTGACCTTCGGACAGTGCGGACGTGCGTAGAGGACTACAAAGTTCTTCCCGGAGTGGCGGTTAGAGGTGCCGTACGGACGTTTTTACCTTCGGGGATTAAGGAAAGATTCTAGCTAAAGTGACGGCATCTTTCTTCTGGATCTAAGCGCTGTGAGCGAAGATTCCTATAAGCTGATGGTATCCTGTTTGGTGATGAACACGAGGTATTTCTCAAATGGCGGGAAATAGATGGGCGTGCCATGGGAACTGTCAGTAGTGAAAGTGAAGGTTATACGTAACACCAGTAGCAGATCTTGGTTTGACAGCCGACAATTTATGCATTGCATTGATTGTTGAATTATTTTGTTTTCTTTTTAGAGTTTCTGGGAGCTACGAGCTCGATTATCCAGATTTTCCGCCAACGAAGCCCTGGAAAGCATAGCCCGGAAGGGGGAGAGTGGTGGATTGGACCTAAAGGGACCAAAACCAAGAAAAAAAAATACAGAAAATAGAGAACATAATAGTCCCAGAGCTAGTGAACCCTTTAAGTTACATTGGGCCTGTAAGGCTAGAAATGTATATAGTGATGAGTCATGGCATGCTAAGTACGACAATTATCACCTGGCAAACATCAGCCCTGCACATCATTACCCTGTATATTTTTGAAAGATTAAAATTGATGTTTTTAGTTTATTTCCGCCTTGCTTTAACAATGGCAGTCCTTTAGTTAGTATACTATTACCCTACTACCCTCCAGAATTTATGGATATTAAAGGTAATAAATGTACAGTGCATTTTTTAAATCTCCCACCCCCTTTTTTAAACGGATTTCTTTAAAAAAAGTAAGGTTTTGGGATATGAAATGGCTGCATCAATGCTATATACTAAGTGACATAGAAATCTGAACACCCAGTTTAAATGGTTTTATTTTAATGAAATTTAGTGAATTTATTTATCTTACTGTAAATAACAATTGATAAAATTTTCAGCCTTATCAGTTCGACATTCCGGTTTTTATACTGTTTTTTTTTTTTAAATTCACTAACGATCTAAAAATGAATATTGCAGCCGCAGTAAAGATCCAAATTTGGCGGATTTTGGTTGTTGACATTCTTTACGATTGGTTACGATGCCTAGAGTACGAAGACCTGTACGATTTCGTCAACTTAGTGAGTTTGATAGGGGCCATATAGTGGGACTTCGGGAAGCTGAACTTTCTTTTCGGGAAATTGCAGTTAGAGTGCAAAGAAGTGTAGACACTGTGGTTAGGTGTTGTCAGGCATGGCTTCAAGAAGGCCGTACGCAAAGAGCAAGGGGCACTGGACGCCGCCGTAGACCAACAGACCGTGAAGATCGCCGCCTAAGACACTGTGGTTAGGTGTTGTCAGGCATGGCTTCAAGAAGGCCGTACGCAAAGAGCAAGGGGCACTGGACGCCGCCGTAGAACAACAGACCGTGAAGTTCGCCGCCTAAGATTATTGGCCTTAAGGGACCGTTTCTCCACTACCAGGTCCATGGCAAATGAATGGTTTGCAGAACACGGAAAACCTATTGGCATGCGAAGTGTTTACCGACGAATGAGAAGTTTTTGCCTGTTTTCATACCGGCCACACTGGGTCCTCCCTTTAACTCGAGAACACCGACGTAATCGCCTTGAGTGGTGCAGACAACGGTCACTCTGGGATCAGGAATGGAACAGTATTGTCTTTAATGACGAGTCTCGATTTTGTTTAGGCATGCACGATGGTCGAGCCAGGGTTAGGAAGCGACGTGGTGAAAGGAGGAATCCACAGTTTTTTGTTGAAAGACATGTTCATCACACTGTTGGAGTTATGGTTTGGGGTGCTATAGCTTATGGCTCTAGGTCACCTTTAATCTTCATCAGAGGTAACATGAACGCGCAGCGTTATATCCAAGAAGTTCTAGAACCCCATCTTTTACCCTATCTTGACACTCTGGCAAATCCAACTTTCCAACAAGATAATGCCCGACCACATGTTGCAAGAGTCACAATAGACTTCTTTCAACGTAATGATGTCACATTGTTACCATGGCCACCAAGATCTCCCGACTTATCCCCAATTGAGCACGTGTGGGATATGATGGGTAGGAGATTGCTCAATTTGCAACGTCCTCCTCAGACTCTAGAAGCACTTCGAGAGGAGTTGGTGGTTGACTGGAATGAGATACCACAGGAGGACATTGACCACCTGATCAGAACCATGCCTAGGCGCGTTGGAGAATGCGTAACACATCGGGGTGCATCCACACATTATTAAAGGTAAAAGGGCTTTAAACCAATGCAATCATTTTGAAATTTTTATCATTTACTTATTATGCTTCATTAAGTACTTATACAAAATTTTATTAAAATAAAACCATTTAAACTGGGTGTTCGGATTTATGTCACTTAGTATATATCGAAATTAGCCTTAATATTTTATTATTCAATATTATAAAAATTAATCCTAAAACACAAAGTATAAACGCAACGAAAACTTTGTTGAGTGGAGATAAAGAAGTTATAAACTACGGATGTAAGTTAAAATGAAGATATAACTCTAATTTACCCTAATGCCTTCACTTTACGCTGTCTGATAATAAACATTCTTATGCTTCTATATATCTTTGTGTAATAAACTGCTAAAGAACTTTTTGTAGTATCTAGTTTTTCGGGTATTTTTATTATGATTAAATAAGGTTTTTATGGGTAATAAAGCGATTTCTTTAATAAAAATTAAATTCGCAGTATAACACTTCTTGGAGTTAGATAAGCCATTTAGATAAAACACCATTTACAGGGTGATTCAAAAGTCGATCACGAAACTTAAGGGGGTGATTCTACTTGACAAAATAAGGATAGAGCTTCGTATAATTTTTTCTACTACTGTATAAATAAGAAAACTTTGTGGTCCTAGCAACGCGAATGATAACGAAAGAGAACCTTCGTGTTACCTGGTTGCTAAGCGTTGCTAGCTACGAAAGTAATATTTTTTGCGCCTGGACAAAAAAGTAAGAGTAAAAAAAAAGAAAATATGCTTGTGGGAAATATTAGGATTTATTTATAAAAAGTAACTAATTTATGACAAAATATTTTAAAAAAACTAGGTTAGGTATTGACATTAAAAGTAATTGTGCAATTTGAGCAATTAGCAAAAGAAATTGGAGGAATAATACTTGAATTAACAGTATTTAAATTTATTGTTGGGGTATCGTTATCACCTTTAACTACGTTAATATTCATATTTTTCACTGTTACTTCATTAGAGGAAATATTGGTAGGAATTTCGTGTAAAATCTTCTTTGAAATTTCCACCTTATTACTATAGGATTCAGCAATATATCCCTCCGCAACAGAAGAAGACTTCCAACCTCCATGCCTTTTTAAGTCCAAAATATCGACATCCGAAGCATTGGCAAGGAACGTAGTTGACGTTCTTCTAAAAGAATGGCCAGTGTATCTACTGATGTCTTCAAGCTTCAAAAACTTCGCAATTTCTTTAGGTACATTTGAAATGGTGTGCTTTCCAATTGTTTGATTAACACATTTACCTCTTTCATAACGATACAATAAGCGCTCATCTGGAGCATTCCTTGGTCTCAGCTTAATATATTCCTGTAGAAATCTGACATAAGGAACTGAGCCTTCATCGTTGGTTACTACAAAGTTTCTTTTAACTTTATTTTTAGACTCCACTATTTTTACTATAGCCACGTCATTTCTTATTTCTACATCACTTCGTCTGTCCGGCATGCCCCAGCCACTCCCATAATGGCTATTACTTTCATTGCTAAGTAACTTTGATCAGGCGCGTTAAGTAAAAACTTTATGATTTCTTCTTTTTAAAAATTTTTGACTTTTTTGCCTCATAACCATCGTTTTTCCTTTTAATAAAAGCATTTAGTTTCTTGAACTCCGAAATATTATGATTTTTGTTTACGGAAATTGTTAACTTGAGCATGGAATATACAGACCAGAGGGTTGGTGGTGATAAAGACTCGGATTTTTCTTGAAAATACGCCAACATCTCATTCTCGTCAATCCGCCCCACATTTTTGTAGCAAGTCATTCAGAAAACGATTTATATGTTTGATGGTACCTCTCTTATATTTGTCCGGCAGAAGTGAGGCACACGCAAGGTCAGCTGCCTTTTGGATGCCATTTTCATATTCATTTAACATTTTAAAAAGGAAATGGATTTATACTAAATTAACAATAATTCAATATCTGACAAGTGCTGATGACAGACAATGTCAACACTAAATGTATTGCTATGGATTAATTTTTAACAGGTAAAATTTTAAAATCTCTGATATTTCTATTAAAATATGATGTTAATGTTTATTAAATTATGCGATACATAGAACAGTAGCAGAAAAAATATAATACATTTTTCAATCAAGTTGATATTTGGCACACAAATCGAGCTTTGCAGATTCTAAAAGCATTTTTTTTACATACCGCCAGAGGGAAATTTACCTAAAACCTAAAATTTAGGTACATCATAACTTTTTTATTTTGACTGATATCGCAAAGCTGGGGGCGCCATTTTATAGACAATCAAAAACTTAAATAATAAGGTACACTTTATTGAAATCGATAAACCTCGCCGTTTAGGTACCAATATACATCAATGTTTTCATCAATTTCAATCAAATTACCTACATACATACAGGGTGTCCAGTAACTTAACCGACAAACTTTACTTAGTTTTAAAACTACGGTGTATTAAATATTTAAAATATATATATATATTTTTCATTTTTAACACCCTGTAGTTCAAAAACTAAGACGTTTAGGACATATGTTCATATGAAGTTTTTTCTTATTTTTTGTGGTGGAATCGTTTGGTTAAGTTTGTCGGTTGAGTTACTGGACACCCTGTATGATGTAGGTAATTTTGGATCATGCAAACAGTTTTCCCAAAATTTCGTTTAAAAATTAAACTATTTTTGGTCCATTTTTCCTCATGTAACACCTATTCTGGGACACACTGTATATGTTTTTTAAAAACAGATTTTTTTACTTATTAAAAATTTATTAAAATAAACAGCTGCGCTAAAGAAAAAATAAATACTAAAATATAATTTAATACATTAAAGTATTGGTACACTGCGGACTTATTTACAAGCGGTGAAAATCTATACACTCACCCCTGCAAAAGGTATTTATAATACGTATGTATTAACATAAAATCAATATGTGTATGAAAAATAAAATACAGAGAAAATGGGAAAATGACATAGAAGAAGCACGTCAACTATGTGTTTTTGTTACTCTTAATTAAAAGCCATGTCTATTATATATGGGGTATTAATTAGATAAGTTATTGTAGATGGTAACTCTTCAAGTTTTTACCAAATTAATGCTGGGGTGCCTTAGGGCTCGGTACTGGAACCAACTTTGTTTCTTCTTCACGTTAAACAACCTTTTCTCTTCCACAACAAATTCCATTCATAGTTTTGCTGACGATAGTACCCTCCACTCAAGTTTTCAGGTTCCCAAACCAATCTCTAAGCATGAAAGCAGTGCGATGCAGATATCGTTTTCACAAGATCCTTATCTAATATTGGATTGGGAAAAACTTGTTCAATTCAGCCTACAAGAAAAAAGAGGCTAAAGAATATGATCACGTGACGTGACCGTATTCTTTTGACACGTGATCCCTTGTGACCTAAGTAACCGGGTGCTTACTCTGCGGTCACTATTATAGAGAGTCGGAATCTCTTGGCATTATTAACAGAAAAAAATAGACTAGACTAGAGAAACCATTGTTTTCATTTATCGCAAAAAAAACGAATTGTTAAAGTAATTGTCAGTTTTTATCTCAAAATATGTATTTAAATCTGAATTTTAGAATGTTTAAAATACTGCTGGACAATGATTTTACTTTATTTTTTTTACTATATCCACATTTAAGGAATACATTTTCTATCTGCTGTTTCGTTTTACTAAAGGCGCAGCATTGGAGATATTGCGGTGTTTTATTGTAAAGCGGTTAAAAAAGGATGAAGTTGTATTATGATTTGCTCGCGCGTATTTACCTTAAGCCGACGAGAATCAGTTATTGTGGACGGCTATTTTTTAAGCTTTCACCAAGTAAATGCTGGAGTGCCTCAGGGCTCAGTTCTGGCACAACATTGTTTTTTCTTCACATCAACGACCTTCTCTTGTCCACGACTAATTCCATTCATAGTTTCGCCGACGATAGTACCCTTCACTCCAGTTTTCAGGTTTCTAAACCCATCACTAAACTTGATTTGGAAAACAAACGCAGAGCGATGCAGATATCTCTTTCGCAGGATTTTAATTTAATATTGGATTAGGGCTCCAAAAATCTCGTCCATTTTAATGCATCCAAAATACATTCATGTTCCATGTCGCGGAAAAAGTCAACAAATACTTATCTTTTACTTATGAGAGACCAAGTTCTGCAGACCAAATACACATTTATTCTGGTGGGCGTCACATTTGAAAAAGACCTTGGCTGGTATAAACACATTGTATCTATAGCCACGGCTGTTTCAAAAAAGCTTGGATTCTTCTTCTTCTAATTTATATACATTGTATGTACTCCCCTGGGAGAGGTAGGTGCGTCCAATAAGCTAACCATTGCCTGGGTACCAGGACACGAAGGCCACGAAGGCAATGTGGAAGCTGATAAATTGGCAAAGGAAGGGGCAGGCAGGACGATGGTAGGTCCCGAGCCCTACTGCGGTATTCCGTCATGCCAAGTAAGGTCATCTAATAGATCATGGATTTTTGGGGAATCCCAAGACTGGTGGAGAAGAACACCAGGACAGCGTCAAGCGGAAGTATTCATCAAGGCTTACTCGCCGGAATTTACGAAAGACCTTTTGAATTACAACCTGAAGGCAGTAAGAATATTAGTGGGTCAATTAACAGGTCATTGCAAACTGAATAAACACCTGGAAATCATGGGCCTGGTAGAAGGAAACCTATGCAGGTTCTGTCAGGAGAAGGAAGAAACCGCAGAACATGTATGGTGCTTCTGTGAAGCCCTTTGTCGTCTGCGGTTTGCAAAGCTGGGTGAAGAATAACCTAAAGCGGCAAGATTTACCAAGGAGCCGGTTTCAAGATTGTGGAGGCTGATTTAAAAGACCGGCTTGGATAGGGTGCTCTAACTTATGGACGGAGGACACAGAATAAACCTGAGTTGGTCGCAGTGATAGAGGATATACAATCCACCTCCTAATCTAATCTATCAATAATAAGCGGACACCCTGTAAACCCATTATTTAGTTATAAAAAAAAAAACATTTTATAATCTGCCTTTATGACATATTAAAATAATTTATAAAAGCTTTCATTTTAAATATCTATAGGTTCGAATCGCCACTAGATTTTTCTGTAAAACCACTAGCAAATTCAAATATTATTTAAACCTTGTTCGTTAACTTTCTTTTAAAAATATTTTTTGGTAAGAATTGGGAAAATTGCCAGGTGATAATTAAGGTAAATTTGCTTTAAAATCCATGAAATTTGTATTTTTAGATGAAAAGGCTTTGAATAATGGAATAAAATATCGTGGAAAAATTTAATATTACGAAGGTGCTGTTAGGGATATTTGTAAAACTTTCGTATTACCATAAAACCAATATTATTTTTAAAAATAAAATCGTCGTCCTACACGGAAAATTAAACAAATAAAGGGTGTAAAGAACGGGAAAAAATTACTGAAATAAATCACAAACGGGTAATGTGATATTATTTTAGGTTTAACAGGCCTATATATCTTATGGATGTTTAAATCTTTTAAATTGGGTAATTACCTGTTTTTAATATACAGGGTGATTCAAAAACCGATAACGTAACTTAAGGGGTGATTCTACTTGACAAAATAAGGGTAGAGCTTCATATATATATATATATATATATATATATATATATATATATATATATATATATATATATATATATATATATATATATATATATATATATATATATATGTATATATATATATATATATATATATATATATATATATATATATATATATATATATATATATATATATATATATATATATATATATATATTATTAAAAGGTAAAGTTCTTTGGGCATATGGCTCATCAATGACTATAAAAATTAATAAATATGCCCAAAAACTTTACCTTTTAATAATGTATTTACATCAAGGCTCAAGAACCTTTCACTTTTATATTATATATACATATATTTTAATTTCATTTGTTTTTGAGTTACAAGCCGTCAATTTTTATTTTGGTTTTTCCGCCATATTGCATTTATTTTTTAACCAATACAGTTAATATATGGCACACAAATCGAGCTTTGATTCTAAAATTTTAAGGCAAACGTACTTTTTTAAATACCGCCAAAGGGCACTTTACCTAAAACTTAAAATTTATTTACATCATAACTTTTTATTTTGACAGATATCGCAAAGCTATGGGCGCCTTTTTATAGACAATCAAAAACTTAAAAAATAAGGTACTTTTATTAAAGTCGATAAACCTCACCGTTTAGGCACCAATAGACATGGTGTTAAACTACGGTGTGTTAAATATTTAAAAAAAAGTTTTTTTTTTTTAAATATTTAACACACCGTAGTTCAAAAACTAAGACGTATAGGACATATGTTTATATGAAGTTTTTTCTAATGTTCTGTTGTAGAATCGCCCCGTAAAGTTTGTCGGTTGAGTTACTGGACACCCTGTATGTATATAGGTAATTTGATTTAAATTGCTGAAACTTTGTAGTCTATTGGTGCCTAAACGCTGAGATTTATTGACTTTTATAAAGAATACCTTATTTTTTAATTATTTGATTGTCTATAAAATGACGCCCCCAGCTTTGCGATATCTGTCAAAATAAAAAGTTATGATGTAAATAAATTTTAAGTTTTAGGTAACGTGCCCTCTGGCGATATTAAAAAAGTACTTTTCTTTTAAAATTTTAGAATCTGCAAAGCTCGATTTGTGTGTCAAGTATTAACTGGTTTCTTTAAAAAATAAATGCAAAATGGCGAAACAACCAAAATAAAAATTGAACTTTGACGGCTTGTAACTCGAAAACGAATGACATTTTGAAAAAAAATTATATGAAGCTTCACCCCTATTTTGTCAAGTTATTTTATAATATTTGTAAGTTGTTTTCAGTTTTTTGAAGACCTTTTAAAATTTAACTGGTTGACATTGTTATTATTGAGTACCATGGTACCAAGTTTCATGATTTTCTGAACATTAATTCTTTCACCGGTAGTATTTTCTTAAACTTTTTAAAACATGTTCAAACTTATAACATTATACTTACCTTTTGTATAGTTTATTTTGTTTTCTTTATCTAAAAACGCTTTAGTTTCAAACCGCCTGCGAAAATTCAATTTAAATTTAATTTAGCCGGTAATACAATACCAACGGTAAAACCGGTCTTTAGAGAGCTTTACCTAAGTTTTGACCCATATTTCGATTGCGCCAAATATTGATTACTTACTTCATTTTCATAGAACTTTATGAAAAGTCTATTACTTAGTTGGTTTTATAAAGATTTTGCCATTTGAAAATTAAAGCGCCTTTATTAATAAAGTTTTTATTGGAAAATTATAAAAGTGAAAGTATTTAATTTTTAATATTTAATATACGGAGTGGCCTAAATTGGTGATTTAATGTATTGTGGATCATATACATGGATGGGGTTTACAAAAGGACAAATGGATAAGAAAAGTTATTCTTCGACAAAAAGTTCTCTCTCTCTCTCTATTTTTTTCTTGGTTTTGGTCCCTTCAGGTCCAATGTACCACTCTCCCCTTCCGGACTATGCTTTCCAGGGCTTCGTCGGCGGAAAAACTGGATAATCGAGCTCGTAGCTCCCAGAAATTCCAAAAGAAAACAAACAATTCAACAATCGATGCAATGCATAAATTGTCGGCTGTCAAACCAAGATCTGCTACTGGTGTTACGTATAACCTTCACTTTCACTACTGACAGTTCCCATGGCACGCCCATCTATTTCCCGCCATTTGAGAAATACCTCGTGTTCACCACCAAACAGGATACCATCAGCTTATAGGAATCTTCGCTCACAGCGCTTAGATCCAGAAGAAAGATGCCGACAATTTAGCGTGAATCTTTCCTTGATTCCCGAAGTTAAAAACGTTCTTACGACACCATTAGCCGCCACTCCGGGAAGAACTTTGTAGTCCTCTATGCACGTCCGCACTGTCCGGAGGATAAACAAAGAGTTACTCTTGATAAAAAGTTTTGCTTGTAAAAAATTTGATTC
The DNA here is from genome assembly GCA_014170235.1 of Listronotus bonariensis. Classification (NCBI taxonomy): domain Eukaryota; kingdom Metazoa; phylum Arthropoda; class Insecta; order Coleoptera; family Curculionidae; genus Listronotus; species Listronotus bonariensis. The sequence goes on from JACEGR010007065.1 coordinate 44,170, forward strand.
ACAAAGAAAAAAATGCTGATTTTTTTATACAGGGTATGCAAAAAGCTTGATAAACTCTTCAAGGGTAAACTACCTTAGTTTTTTATTATTTTTTTTTATTAGAAAGTTTATTTAGAATAGCATTTTAAAAGACTTTATTATTGTTACAGGGATATCAAAAAGTCTCATGATACTAATTTGGGATTTATCAAAAATTATTTATTTTAAATTTTTATAATAATACGACCCCAAAATTTTTCATAATTTGCTTTTTAAACATCTGCTTTCTCCAAATTCCTACACAAAATAATTTTTCAGCTGTAAATATATGTGAATAAGGCTTTTTAATTTAGTCAAATTATGAAGTATAATAAAATATTGTATTATTGTTTTTATCGAATACTAACCTAATTTTAAATAAATTTATTTCTTATGACATTTTGTCTTAAAATGAAAAATAAAGGTAGTTTACTCTTAAAGAAAAATCATGTTCTAAGTTTTTGCGAACCCTGTATAAAAAAATCAACATTTTTTATCTTCACTATTGAATATTTTATTAAATGCATAGCATGATTAATTATTTATTTCCTTAAAGGCGATCCAGTTTCGAAAACTCAAAGTGTATAAATAAATGAGTACATGTCTAAGCAATTTAAACTAGTTTCTCTAAGAGATGTAATAACTTTGATGGTGATAAACAAAATAAATTTATATTGTGGTTAAAAAAATCAATAAAACAGGGTGTCCAACTATATTTTTACCCTTTTTGATCGCGGATAACACCACAACAAATGAAGGTATCAAGATGCGGTTTTTGCAAAAACCGTAGATATATTTTTTTAATAAATATTTGCCAATCAAAGTCGGTCTATATAGGGTCGCGACATTCGGCCATATTGCTTTGACGTGTTATGACGTCACATCTCCCATTTTCGGCCATGTTGTTCAGTGCCGGAGATATACAGTTTATTGTATTAGTAGAACAACCGTTTACACAACAGTTTTTAATTATTATTAAGTCATAATTTCTTTTACTTTAAATAAAAAACATTTGGAATTACATCTTTCAACAAATATCACTTCCAAAACAATGCAAAATGAAATGCGCAAATTCTAGACGCCACTGGACTGATCATCAGCTTTGATTTTACCCAGTCTTGCCAACTTTTCTCCGTTGAGTGCCCTTCCTTGCGTCGCCGACCTCGGACCGCCTAAAAGTTGAGGATATGTCGCAACCTTATAAATATAAACGAGCAACTAAATATAAATAAATTATCCGAGAAGAGAGATAGCTGCTGGGCCTTCCTTGTCTGTCTTCAAGGAAGGTAAACGCAGATGGCGCGTGAGTCGACTTTATCGTTTGCCCGCCAAATTCAAATTATATAGCTGTGCTATTTTTGCCCTTAATGTTAGGTACTTGTTTTTGTTTCCTATTAATATAAAATATTGGGGTTTAGTTCAATAATTACACACACCTAATTAAAAATGTCATTTATTTGGTTTTTATAAAGATTTTTTCTTACAGATAACCATGTCAATATTACCTTAAATTATCTGTTGAAAAGCACAAATTTAATATATACACTGTGATCACTAATAAAAGTCAATATTCAAAGTCCAATTAAAGGTAAAAACCACGAAACACACAATAAATCACAGAAAATGTAAACAAACTGTCCAAACAAATCGGCCATTGAAAAATATCAAACACAAATATCGAATAACATTTCGGCGTGACTGCCTGCGGCAACGTTTGTCAAGTTAAAAATATTCGATTCATGGTATATTTTCTTTCTCTTAATTAGATGTGAGCCAAAAAGGACATTAAAGTTTACATGCAGAAATTGTAAACAACTTGGCAACCAGGGCAAAAGCGATGATTGCTCCATCTACGATAGCCTGTCATGATGAAAGACAAAGACATATTTATTGGAACTTGCGTTAAACCAGAAAGAGATAAATACAATGGACAAATTGTTAGGACCAGTTACTTGTCTCATTGTTGTCTCTAACAATAGAAAAACAAAAATTATTACATTTTTGTTACTAGTGCAAGAGCTGATTTTAAAGATTGCGAAAGTCATAAAAAATCAGTTACTGATGATTTTGCAGTTTAGTTTTGTCCCAGTAAAAAGTAAAATCAAATTTAAAATAAAATTCTTTCAGATACGGTTTGTGACAGTCATAAAAGTTAGTATGACGCTTAACAAAGGTTCAGACAATCTGTTGGTAAAATTACATTTATCATATTGTAGTCTTGCTGACTAAAAAGTTTTAACGAGACCATTGTTTAAAACTTTTCCAAGCATTTTATTATACACATATTTAAAGTATGTATATTGTGAAAAAAATTTAAATAATGTAAATAAATTAATAAAATAAATTAAATCTTTTAAACCCAACAATTTTCTTTGGGTATTTTAGTGAAATAAAGGTAAAAAATAGTTATTTAATAACCAAGGGAAAAAAGCTTTAGATTTAACATATTCAGTCACTGCTGTACGCCACCACCACCTGGATTTTGCAAAACTACTCATCCGAATTCTGCAAACCCGCAGATAGATGGGCAGCCAGTTTCCTCATGGTTTGCCATGTACAACTAGATATCGCACACTTACCTACCACCTTTAACCTCGATGCCATGGCTGGTTGTTTTTAAATTTCTTGGTCAGATGGCACCGGTTGTCTATATTTGTCAGTTCTGGTAATCAAAATGATATTTATAGTCAATCGGGGCATCATCAATTGTCTACGACCTGAAGCGGCTATGACAAGTCTTACCAAAAGACGAAACACACGTGTCGCCGTCTTGGTCGGGCCAGAGGTATTCAATTTTCTTTTGAAGACTCCGTAATTTTTAAACAACTGTGCATGGTAGTGAAGTCCTACAGGTTATTATTTATATATATATATATATATATATATATATATATATATATATATATATATATATATATATATATATATATTATTTTACCGTTGTTAATAAGCTATATGCCCAAGAATTTTACTTTTTATTAATATATATATATATATATATATATATATATATATATATATATATATATATATATATATATATATATATATATATATATATATATATATATATATATATATATATATATATATATATATATATATATATATATATATATATATATATATATATATATATATACATATGTATATATATATATGGACATAAAAGTAGCGACAAATTTTGTGTTTTTGTGTTAAATTGAAATAAAAGCTAGAAATATGTAATAAAGACACCAGGTGTCAAACGAATCTATTAGATAAATTATACCTTAGAAAGTTTGCTGATAAATTTTAATGTATCTACTTAATGCTTCAAAAGTTATGACTAGTCCAATTTCGTTGACACTAAGTATAAATATTACTAACCAATAATTCTTGAAAACTAACCATTGTAATTTATTATTAAAACATGGCGTCTTGCAATTTGTCTCTTTAAATAACTGAGTAAATGGTAGTGACAGTTTGCTTTGCTTTGTTTTCTCTGCTATTGGCCCAGTTGCAAGACGATTATTAGCCAGTTCTCCCCCTTCAGGGTTATGCTTTCAGGGTTTCGTCGGTGGAAAATCTGGATGGTCGAGATTTATCGCTCCTAGAAATTCCAATTCAAATGTTGACTTTTGTTTGACGCAAAATAATAATCGATGGGATGCATAAATTGTAAGCTGTCAAAATAAGAGCTGGTACTGGTATTGCACATAAACGGTCACTGTCACTACCTACGCTTTCCGCGGCGCGGCGCGCGCACATCTTTACTCGGCCGTTACGAAAACACCTCGTCACCAAACCAAAAAACATAAGGGTTTAAGAATATTTGCTTACAGCGCTTAGCTCCAGAAGAAAGATGCCTTCAATTTAGCGTGAATATTTTTTCGATCCGCGAGAGCTAATACAAAACGCCCATCAACCTCGCCACAACCTGAAAAGCTTTGTAGCTGTCTACGAACGCCCGCACTACTCTTATACAGTTAGCAGCGGCTGCGATTCGGTGGTATACAGCAACCATCAAATATAAATAAACCAAATTTTGTGCCAACGGGTAACCTTTTATATGCAACCGAACTAAAAATTAGAAAATAATTTTTCATTAAAAAAATATTTTCACTTCATAGTAAAAGGCGTGGGGTGCATTTTATATTAATATTTCATAACTTTTCCATCATAGATATTGGCAAATATAATAAGTTATAACATTTAATATATTAAGCACCACACGCTTTTTACTATGAAGTGAAAATATTTTTTTAATGAAAAATTATTTTTTAATTTTTAGTTCGGTTGCATATAAAAGCGTGTTTTTTAGTTTTTTAAACTATTAATTATTTTTCATTTTTAGTTCGTTATATCAATTAATTTTTTAAAAATAAATGCTCCAGTTTATTCACTAAAAATTTTTTCGCCATTTGTCAAGATTAGTAAAGTTTTCCAGATTTACTTTCTGAAAATACCTAATATAAAATTTGAGTAAAATCGATTCAGATCGAACTCTTGAAATGGCCGGTGGTTGGTACCACTGGGACGTACAGGTGACAGATGACATGGTAAAATAACCAGCCCCTTTTTTATTAGTTCTGTGTCCCTGTATATCAAATTTGGTCAAAATGGAGGTTGCTCCAACTTTCGAAACAATTACCCAATTTGCATAAATAAGACAAATATTTTTTAAAATATTACCTTTTTAAACTAAAAAGAAATTTACCATAAATGTTTTTTTCTAAATATGAGTTTACTTTAGTTTACTTACCTTAAGTGATATTTTAATGTAGTTTGCTAATCTCCATTTCCAGTCTTTGTCCTAATCTAACATTCGGTACAAGTGTACCTAACACTCAATAAAGGCCTTCTTTAGAAAGTATAAATGGAAGATGGTATAAAAGTTATATGCAATAACTTGTTAGTTACTTTTATTTGCTTCTTGTATTTCAATTAAAGTGTATACTTTGTTTTTAATAGCTTAGTTAACTGATTTTTTCAACTTTAATTTCACATTAAAGGAATTTTAGGTTATGTTATGACTGAATGACTGTGAATTTTGTCAGATGTCAGTTGGTAATACATATTTCTGTTTTATGACCGCCTGTTTTAAAAACAAGTGAAGGTTATTCGTTCGTTAAAAAAAAACAGATGAAGGTTATACGCTCCCGGAACGAATACGTTCAGCAGGAACGAATGAGTTCAATTTAGCAGAATTGAGCCCCTGTCCCCAACCTGTCGGCAAATGTTGTCAAGTTCGATTATTCAATTGTCTAATCTGGCGCATCCGCCAGAACGTACGATTTTCACTTTTCGGTTTTCTGGAAAATGCTGGAACTTAACGGGATACTGTTTTAAATTATTGCATCTTCATCGGTCCTTGATACGTGTGCAAAGTTTCAAAGAAATCGAATAGCTGGAAGTTGGTTAAATTAGGCTCAAAGATTCCGTTACATTAGAAAATAGGTGACCCTCCAACTTTAATAAAAGTCCCATCCAGAAAATCTCACAAGAAGTCTTTTGTTACAAAATCTCTTTTCTCCGGTATACGCCTATTAATTTCAGAGAAAGCTTACTTTGCTTTATTATGAAATACTTGGGAAAGAATGTATATTTCTTTTTTTATATATAACGAGCAATACTAATATTATAGATATTATTCTTAATAGTTGTAGTGGATTTGTGTGTAAAAATCTTCCCCTTCAGTTCTGGGTTTTGGAATATAAGATTCAATTGCCTAAAATACACTAAAAATCAAAAACATCGTTTAATAACTAAAAAAGTCATTAAAAAAATACTCTTCATTAACAATTTTATGTTTTACCCATCTATTATTGATCTGTAATACCTTAGAAACAGAATATGTTATGGTAGCAATAATACCTGCTATCACACCTAGGGCATTATAAGCGGGCATTATCATAATGCCCGCTTATAGTGCCCTAATGCGCTAATATGGAAATTTTGCGCTTATCCAATTTTATTTCTCTCACAATAAGATCAAGTTTATACCAAAAAATATATGAGACGATGGTATTGCGAAATGTCTATATTTTCATAGACCATCAACCTAGACCTTAGTGTGGAATACTTGGTCCGAGAGAGTTCAGACTGTATTTTTCCGACTAAAAATAATAAAGTTTGTTAAACATATGTATTAAAATAAAATCAATAACTTACCAGTTCCTGAAAATATGCCATTGGAAAACCGGTTTCGGTTATTTGAAGAATTGCGTTCGCATCTTTCCAAATACCAAATATGCCATACTCCCGATCATACTGTTGCCTGATTAACTGGCAAAATATTTTCGGTCGCTTTTGTGGCCTTTTCTCTTATATTTTATGGAATTTCTTCCATTTGAGCAAATCGTTAAATAAAAAATGCCAACTGACTAACTGATAGAAACATCAAGGTCAAACTTAACACCAGTCATTATCTACTTACGTATACAGGTACAGGTGCAACTTATTTTTATATTGCGAATAAATAATGTAATTAGTCAATGAAAAACTCTTTTTGGGTAAAACATAAAGCATTGTATGCACCCACGGGCTTTACCGGACTATAATGCCCATCTGGGCATTATAGTCCTAATAACGCTGATACATAAATCTTTGGCAGATTTTGACCCTTTTTTTACTTTGTCGCTCTACAACTCACAAACCTATTGGAAATGTGAATATTTTAACGTTTTACCGTGCCTTGTGTACAAATGGGAGTAGATCACCCAAATATAAATAATATTCATCCACAGAGTCTAGTAAAAAAATTGTTTGTAAGGTGCCAAAGTAGACATAATTTTGGGGTTACTTTGGCAGCTTATGAAAAGCGGCTTGATGCTAATGTAGACCCGTTATCAAGTCTAGTTTGGCACCAAAAATGATGTAAAATGGGCACCTACGGTTCCCACTTTAATTTTTTTTGAGATATCCCTTTCAGATACAAAGATAGTTTTTTTGTAGAAAAGTTTATTGTACATCAAGATTTTAAACTAAATTAACATTAGGTTCTTAAAACATTCCAAAATATAAAATTTAACTCAAAACAAACATTCTATTATAAAAAATCTCAAAGGAAAAATAATTAAATGGTTTTATATACAAAAGTCTTTATCTTTCAGGCTGTCATCACTGTCGAAATCACGATTTGTGCAGTCTATGCAGACGTAGAATGGATCATCACTCTCTTCGTTGCAAATTCCACAAATCCATTTGCAACACTGACTGCAACGAATCCAGTCAGCACCTTTGTAGTTTTTCCATTTTGTGAAGCATATCGCACATAGATTACCATCCGTACTTGTTTTAACCTTTCGATCTGCTTGCTTTTTAGGGGTAAATTTTTGTCCAAGGTTTTCTTTAGTGCTATGAGTGGAAGATCGTCGTTATCATCGTCACTGCTATCTATAATCATTGTTTGTGTTCCCGAAGGCCCAGCCACAGGTTCTTCCAGAGGACCAGCCACGGCCTCTCCCAAAAGACTGGCCTCAGCTGGATCAACATTTTCATTAGTTGGTTTCGATTCATCAGATCGAAGTTGTTTTCCTGGATCAACTTTCTTGCCTCGTTTCCTAACAGGCCTTTCTTTATTAGAACCGCGTAAGTCCTGAAGAACATCAATTAGACTTTGGCTCATTGTTTCCTTGACTTCTTCAGCATTTTCTGGAAGAGCTCCCGGGATCTTTTTTAAAACTTCTAAAGGATCATATGGGCAGAGTCCTGTAGTTTTGAAGCCTGATTTAAGGTTTTTGCTAACATTTTGACTTACAGCGTTCCATAATCTGTTTAACAATATGGGGAAATACTCTTTAGGGATTGAAGCGCTGGATTTTGATTCACTTCGCCATTTGTCCAATATTTCTCGCCATTTTTTCTTCATCGGCCCAAACACGGCAACATCTAATGGCTGCATGATGTGTGTGCTGTTTGTAGGCAAAGGCGTCATGTAAATATTATTCTCTTCACATGCCTGGATAACTAAAGGAGAGAAATGAGACGCTAAGTTATCTCCAATTATTATTTTCCTTTCAGGAGTGTCCATGTCTTTTATTTTAGGCAACGTAGCATTTTCTTAAAAGTTTTTAAAATGTCATTTTAATAATGATACAATATACAGGAAGTTTTATTTAGGAAACGCCATTTTGTTATCGAGCTCCTGACGATGGCTACATTTTCTTAACTATGGCAAATTAAATATATCAATTATGGTCTTTTTACGGCTTTTTGAAAGTCATCTTTTCTATTGGTGATAAATATACAGGGTGTTCCATTTAAAAAGAAGCCAACCTTGTGTTACAACTTTAAAATAAAAGGCAATAGCAAAAATTATCAGGTACGCTACTGAATTCTACGTAAACATCCCCAGCAACTTTTCTATTTAACAATATTTTTCTTCCATCTCTGGTATATCAAGCCCAGTTAGTTTACAAGTGCCTCGGCTAAATTGACAAAATTTGAAAACACCCTGTATCTCCAATACGACTCAAGCTAGCCATGATTTACTTTCACCACTAAATTTGATTTAAAAATCGAAATCAAGATTGTGTAATGGGAGTTAATTTTTAGTCTTCCTGAAGATACTTCAGTATCAAGCAAAGGCAACCAAGTGTTATTTAAATTAACTGAAATTGATGCTACACAATTATCTTTATTTAATAATATATACGCACTTTCTTTGATTTTGCGTTTTTAGAACAAGTTTCCTTTGCTAAAATGCTCGAAGCATCCCAGCTTATTTTATGATTGTTATCAAATGCGTGTTGGCAGATTTTTGATTTATGAAATTCTGTGTTTTTAATGTATGATCTGTGTTCTTTTATGCGTTTGGCTAATGGTCTACAAGTTTCACCTATATAAAACTTATTGCATTCGCAAGGTATTTAAAAATGACATTTTTTGTATTTTCATTTAAGTTGTATGGTTTTGTTTTTGTTAATTGAGATCTGATAGTGTTTTGTGTTTTAAAGATTGTGCGAATATTAAATTTATGTCCTATTCGTTGAAGTCTTTTCTGTACCCTATGCAAACCTCTACTCAAACGATCACTTTCTGCATGTCTAGCGTATGTTTCAGAAAATATTTTGCTCTAAATTAATCCGTCACAACTCAAAAAAAAAAAGCAACTAAAAATTTTCGTAAACAAAAATAATTTGCGTTTCCATCCAGACTTTCTATTTTTGAATTTTTTTATGAGAATTTTCTTTCACATAAATATTATTTCCATATAGAGGATCTAATTTAAATGTTTTTTAGACTTCAGGCTTTTAAGGTATTTCCTGTATTTCTGAAGTTGTTTTCACACAAGACATATTTTATTCTATATTGAGTACATATTTTTAAAATATACCGACTTTACAAATAATATTCTTGACAATAA